>CM050163.1:172714847-172862347 GCA_027410445.1 Discoglossus pictus | reverse complement strand
TATGGGTACTCATTCAGTAGCAAACCAGATGGAAATTGACCAGACTGGAAGTAATGATAGGTCGAGGATTGAGGATATGGGCATCGTGAGCACTTCCAGGGAAGCCAGCAAACACACTTTGTATGCGCATGTGTGCATCACAAACGACCTGTACATTGATAGAATTATAGTGTTTGCGATTTGTGAACAGAGCTTCATGATCTTTAGGAGGTATTAATGCTACATGTGTGCAATCAATAGCACCTAGCACATTAAAGACACCTCACATTCAATGAAAATTTGATTTAATCATCAAGGTCTTTTCCACAGTGTTGGTTTGCAGAACAATAGCACAGAGGAATGTGCTCAGACACCTTGAAGAGCTTGCCTGGTACATTCCTCCTACTATACTAACAGTGTTCTGGAAACTACCAGATGCAAGGCAGTGTATTGTGGCTAACATCTGTGTCATTCCTGGGATGGCTGTATTGGTCCATGAGGAAGGCACAATATCCTCCCTCAGGACTGCATAGAGCTCTTCAAGACTGGCACAGGTCAGCCTAAAAAGTTAATGCGCTTCCCCATCAGTTAACCCCTCTAATGTGACTCTCTCCCTGTATACTTTGAATACCTCCTTACAGGCTTCTGGGCCTGCACAGCCCCCTGTGGGTCAGACTTGTTAATGACTTGTTTGGGCTGGGGTTATATAGCTTATTGATTACAGCACCTGTTAATATCCATGTGGTTTTCAGGTTTGGAATTGCTCACTTGTGTATTTGAGACTTATCTGCCATTAAATCTGATTTAGGTGATGGCTATGGGAGTCTTGACCATGATAATCTGATGAACTTCCCTGCTTTTGTATGGTTTTTGTCAATCCCATTTGTAACCCGTAATATGAGTGAGAAAGGGTTAATATGGCAGCCATTTTCAGTTGTGTCTCAATTTAATCAGGTAGTATCTCTTTAATTGCTTTCAGCATCTTTCAGCATGATTTTCATACTGGCACATGCATGACCATTCCAACATATGATTTTTTTTTAATAGCTATTTGTTAATTGGGAATTGTTGTGCAATTAATTCTAACGCCGTCCATTGCTTTCCCCATATTTTAAACTCCATTGGTGGGTTTTTACTTTCTTTTGAAGTCTTACAAACTAGTCTGTAAACCCTTTGCGGGTCCTATTTAGAACCCTTAAGATTCTGGCCGATCCGTTTGCAGGCTGAAATATATTTACGGTCTTGAGGAACTATAGGAATTGAATAGCGATTTGTCATTTTAGGGATTGTAACTCTTGCAGACGTGAAAGATCAAGGGCTTCGATGGGCTGTAAGTTACGGTTTTAACAACCGCAAGGATTTCAAGCCCGTAATACGTAAATGGTTTGCGTCTTGCAAAAACACAACAATTGAATAGCAAATTAGCTTACGGGCTACATTACGGGCTACTGTAACCTACAATTGCTCAATTGAATGAGGCTTTATGTGTCTTTATGTGTCTACTGTAGTATAACAGCAACAGCAGGCATTTTCTTCTTCTTCAGTGGAATACATATATTTCAATATTCTGAATGAGAAAGAGTTACTTTAGTTTGGAAAATTCTTTAAAGTTTTCAAATAAGTAAGATCAGAAATAACAGTTCCATAAGCCCATGAACAGAAATAGACAAAAAAGAAAATATTGGTTTTAGCAAAATCTGCTTGTGTAGGAGCTTCCATTCTGGACCTTTAGAGACTGCTTTAAAGCCCTTTAAAGAGATGTATTTACAGTATGTTCTTATAAAGAATGTGACTTGATAATGAATACATCTTTTAAGAAAATGTAAAATGATTAATTAAGTAAAACAATTAAGTAAATGAGTATAAAATACATAAATTCAGCCTTTACTTTATCTATGATACTTAATTTTGCTGTAATGGAAGAAGACATTTTATTTTTGCTCTTAAAGGAATTAGACAGCTGAGCAGAATAGGATAGAACCTTGGATTCAGATAAAACCTGTATTCACTTTTGTTGAATGTTTGCCAGTATGACTAGCCATTTACCTAAAAGGGGGGAGCAAAAACATAATCAAAATGTGTATGTTACTAAAAAATATTAGTAGCAGAGATTGAAATATTTGGCCATTTTGAAATCAGTATCTATAAGCACAATTTTTTTTACTCAAAATGGCAAATCTAAAAAACAACACTTATTGGTTGTTTCCATTAGTATGGGGTATAAAAAAAAAATGGCACTCAAAGATGGCACAGTGTGATTCCTATTTTAATAGAATTTAGGAGGTAAAAATAGTGTAACCTTCCATCTCCTATTAAAATAGGAATAATGTTGCATACAACAGCAACAGACTAGTAAAAACGTATTCATATTTCAATTTACAGTATCAACTTTTCATTGGTAATCACGGTGTGTATATTTAAGTACAGTCACTACAGCGCTAATGTAAGAAAGTACATGGATATTCGGGAGATGACAGCTGAGATCTATAGAAGCTCATTGATGTCAATCATAGCAAATTCAATTTTGTCCACATATACTGTATGTCCATTGTTGTATCTCATAAAATATGGAAAAATAAATATGCTGTTAACCTTCTAACTATAGAGCAGTAATTTACTACCCTCTCTTCAATGCCTACTAGACACAACATGAGTTAGGTTTCACACTGTGCAAATACAAATGAAGCAAATACAGCCTGCTGATTATTAATAGTCTCACGTATATTGACACAGTATTGAATCTAAATCTTGGCCTGCCTGGTGAGATTTGAGAGGTTTTGGAAGCACCACTACAGTTTATGCACTAATTGTATATACCAAATGAAATACAGTGACACATCTATATCTGATTCTTTGATGATGAAAGGTTATTAGCTGTAAAGTTAAAAAGTTATGAATAATAAAAAAAGCTATTTTAAGTAATGGGTTTTACACAGTAGATAACTAAACATATAATTTTAACAATTAACATTGATAAGTTTAAGAAAGATATTTATAGCCACATATTTTAAAATAATTATCTTAATTTGCAAACTCTGAAACCATCAAAATTTAACAATTCAACTAAATGTATAATTAAAAAAAACAATAATTGACATCTAATGTGATGTCATAAGCAATAAAGCGGATGTCATGAATAATGTCACCTAATGTCATAGATGATGTTGTGAATGATGTCATCAGAAAAAACATTTGCAGAAGTAGGGAGGACTGTTAAAGTTGCTTTTTTCCAGCCCTAAGTTTCCTCATCCTGCACTGCAACCTTAACTATACTTTAACACACTTGTTATTCTACAAAATCTTCAGTGTTTTCAGCAATTTTATTTAATTTAATGTTTTTATTTAACTAACTTATACTCTTTGTTTCTAATATATGAAATTATGCAACTCTTTTAAAAGTGTTATATTATTTGAAGTCAAAGGACAATATAAAACAAAATTTTCATTTCCTAAACAACTGACATATCAACATACATGATTACACATATAAGTCAATGCCTTTGAAGATCTTACAAAGTCTGTAAAAACACAGACATAATTGTATACATATAATAGTGTATTTGCTCTTTTTAACAAACTCAATCTATATAACTCATTGTTGACTACCAATTATATTTAAACTAGCGACTTGCCCATCAAAAAATGACGGCAATAAAATTTTAAGGCAGGTTATGCTGTTTGCCACACAAAGTAAGTGTTTTAGTCGTCTGAGTACCTGATGTATCTCCAGCATACAATGTACATTTGCACTCTTGCTGAGCTGAGGTGTGTGAAGTGTGTAGTGTAAATAGGCTGCATGCACGAGGGCAAACCGTTTGTTTAGCTGTGTAATTCTGCATTTTGTAATGGTAATGTTATTAGTTGCAAGTTAGTGTTGTAAAATGGCGGCGATTGTCTATGTGTTACGTGGGTGTGGATTATTCTGCGTCCTCCCTAATAGTATATTTTATTGCTCGTACAGTCTTGTGTAAATGTCTTATGTGTCTGGCGCTTTTTTTGCATTTGTATTGGTCATGTAGCCTGTGTAGGATAAGTAGGTTGCGTGGGCAAGCGCAAAGCATTTGTAATTCTGCATTTTGGATTGGTAATGTTATTAGTTGCAAGTTAGTGTTGCTAAATGGCTGCGATTGTGTTAGACGGTTGTGGATCATTTAGCGTCCTCCCTAATAGTGTATTTTATACCCCGTATGGTCTGTGTAGAAGTGTTATGTGTCTGTTTTTTTTTTGCGTGTTTATTTTTTTGTTTTTTTCGGCCGACATCTTTTTATGTCACTGCGATTTTCGTATGTGTAAACTCGGCAAATTGTCGTTCAATTGTTGTGCAACCTGACTCGCAGACGTCGTGGCTGGCCCCCCGTGCTGTGAGTAGTGTTTTTTGTATTTTTGTTAATTTTGGTGGTGTTATTGTTGTTTTTGTATGTGCGCGGTTCGGCGGTTAACTTCATATTTTTTGTACCTTGTATCTTTTTTTCTTGTAAGAGCCGCGGGTCGTATATTTTTTTTTTTGTGTTGATGTGTAGTTCCGCGGGTCATGGGGATGAGCGCCTATGGCGCTCATCTCCACCAGTGCAGTGAGCGCTTTTGGCGCTCCCTGCCTGAGTCGTACGGGGTCGTAGTGATGAGCACCTATGGCGCTCATCTCCACCAGCTCAAGGAGCGCCTTTGGCGTTCCTAGCCAGCAACTGCGTCCCTCGCTTCGAGAGGGCCACAGTTGCAGCAGGCTTGCTATGCGAGCCTGCAAGCGTTAGCAACAACCCGTACTGCTGAGAACTATATATGTGATATAACAAATTGCAGTGTTATTAAAGTAAATATCATAATGTGAAAAATGTATTCTGTCAATGTATGTATGAAGTCCACTACTGGATTGTCGTGGTGAAAGGGATTCAATGCTGCTGAAAGCTGAGTCCCTCAGGTCTGAAGGTGCCTACCACATTACTGGTTAAGAGCAGAGGGCAGGTATGAGTAGCACCAGATCTATTGAAGTGGTTGGGCCAAAGCCAAGATGACACTCAGATGTGCATGTGTTGGGAGGTGAAAGTAAAATCCGCTAATGCAAAGAACAATTCTGAATAGGAAGCTGTAAAGTTAGAACAATGAACCAAAGCAAACTAGATGTGGTCAAAAATCAGATGATAAGGTTAAACATTGATATCCTTCAAAATAGTGAACTCAAATGGACTGGAATGGGACATTTCACATCCCACAACTACTAGATCTTCTACTGTGGTCAATAATCGCACATAAGAAACTGAGTAGCCCACATAATCAATCAAAGGATGGCCAGAGCAGTGGTTGGTTACAAACCAATAAGTGACAGAATGATTTCAGATTGAATTCAAAGCAAGCCATTTAAAAATCACAGTCTATGCTCTAACAATGGATGCTGAAGAGGCTGAAGTTGTTCAGTTCTACAAGGATATTCAAAACCTCATTGACAAAACACAAATAAAATATGTTACTCTCATCATAGGAGATTGGAATGCTAAAGTAGGGAACTAAAATATACCTGAAATAACTGGCAAGTTTGGCCGTGGAGTACAAAATGAAGCCGGTCAGAGGTTAAAATAATTTTGTCAAGATAACTCTCTAGTCACAGTAAATGCTCTCTTTCAACAGCCTCATAGATGACTCTGTGCAGGCACATCACCAAAGGGACAATATAGAAATCAGATAGAAAACTAGCTCTGCGATGTGTATTTAAAAGTAGCCAGGAAAGAAAGTGAAAGGTAGTGACAAGAGACTAGGAGACATTTTATAGATAGTGATGTAAAGAGATAGAGGAAGATAAAAGAACTGGAAAGTCAAAAGATCTCTTCAAGAAAATTGGGAATCTCAAAGGACCTGTTGATGCTATAGTGGGTTAAAAAAAGACACACATGGTAGGGGCACAGAAGATCTATGCAGGAAGGGCCTTAACATCACTGGTAACCTCATAGTGTGTTGAATCAGCTGGAGCCAGACATATTGCAGGGTGAAGTGAGATGGGCACTAGGAAGCCTTACTGATTGCAAGATTGCAGGAGTTGATGGAATTCCTAGAAGATGATGCTTTAAAAGTGTTGTTTAGTTGTGGTGTTGGAGAAAATTGCTTAGAATTCCTTGGACTGCAAGAGGGTCTAATAAATCAGTACTTGAAATCAAGCCAAGCTGTTCACTGGAAGGTATTGTCAGGACATTTGTTAATACAAAAAAAACATAAACACTTTCTACTTTTCTACTGTAGTTGTTATTCGTTTGTTCTTCTATTTACCACTGTAAATACATATATTAATTATATTCGGCCACTCTTTATATTTGGCCATTCTTTATATGAAGGCTTAATCATTTTGTATCAGACACATATATTTCTGACTTTATTAAAAACTCTCTCAAATAGGAGAGGAACTCATGGCAATTATACCCGCAGATGTTTCCCCTTGAGCACAAAAAGAATGTCAGGAGATAATACATGTATCCAGACATTTAATTTACCCATTCATAAATGTTTAAGCTAAGCACTAACGAGCAGCTGTAGATAATAACATGATGTAGCTACTGACATAAAAAAATATCGGCTGATATTGATTTTAATTGGCTAGATGTTTAGCCTAAAGGTCAAAAGAATATTAACATATTATATTATTTTTAAGCCCCTATTATTCTTGAGCCCCTAATTAACCCGTCACTTATGGGGGTCTATACAGACCCCTATAAGCTTTTATTTAACCCCATCTGTCCAGTAGGGGTCTTTTTAAACCACTATAGGACAGTAATTAACCCCTATAATAACACTATAACTGCCATGATGGTCCTCCAGGACCCTCATGACGCAAAGTCTAAGCAATACATTATACTATTAATCCTAACTATACGCCATGAACCCATAGTAAACCTGTTAACCCCATCTAGACCTATTCAACCCTAACTGGAACATTTTAACGCCATCTAGACCTATTTAACCCCAACTGGGCCTATCAAACCCCATCTAGACCTATTCAACACTAACTAGGTTTATTTAACCCCATCTAGACCTTTTTAACCCTAACTGGGCCTATCTAACCCCATTTAGACCTATTTTACCCTAACTGGGCCTATTTAAACCCAACTGTGCCTGTTTTTCTCATCTAGACCTATTTAACCCTAACTGGGCCTATTTAACCCCAATTTGGCCTATTTAATCTTAATTAGGCCTATCTATCCCTAACTGGATCTATTTAACCCTGTATAGTCATATGTAAGCCTATCTAGTCCTATTCTACCTTAAGTGGGGCAATGTAACCCCAAATATACCCAGTAAACCCTATCCTACCCTACACTATTACCCTCCTCTACCCTGTTAAACCATACACTACCTACCTACCTCCCTAAAAAAATCCTATTACCCCATTCAAAAAAACACCTAATCAGAGAAACTAATAAAACCTAGAATTACAAAAAACAAAAAAAACTATACACCTGAAGAGAAAATACATGCACAAATAACACATTATATTACAATACAGCAATCCATACAATACAGTTCAACTATACCCCTATCTACAATCAATTAGCCCTATCTACAATCAATTAACCCTATCTGCAATACATTAACCCTATCTATAATACAGTAACCCTAACTACAATACAGTAACCCTATCTCCAATACATTAAAAACTCAAGGCCTTCTGATTGGCTTCATACTAATTTTTGGTGGCTGATCTGCTGAAGGGACATGGCAAGGTAAGTGTGCTTTGTTATTCAATTTTAGGGTAGATTTAGGGTTGTTAATGTATTGTGGATAAGGTTGCTGTATTGTAGATAGGGTTGCTGTATTGTAGATAGGGTTACTGTATTGCAGATAAGGTTAATGTATTGCAGATAGGTTTAATTGATTGTAGATAGGGTTAATGTATTGTAGATAGGGTTAATTGATAGTAGTTAGGGGTATATTTGAACTGTATTGTATTTATTGATTAATTGTAACTGTATTTATTGCATTTATTGCTGTATTGTTTATGTAATGTATTATTTGTGCATGTATTTTCTTTTCAGGTTGGTATTTTTTTCTGTAATGTTGTTTTTTGTTTTCGGTAATTCTAGGTTTTATTATTTTCTGTGATTAGCTGTTTTTTTCTGTAATTAGTGGAGTAATAGGGGTTTCATTAGAGCCCCATGAGTTATAGGGTTAATTAAGGGCTCATGGTGCTCTGTATAGTGCCCCGTGAGTTATAGGGTTAATTAGGGGCTCATGGGGCTCCTGATTGGGACCCCCGTTACAAGGGTTATTATGGATACACTTCAGGGGTCCCGATGGGTAGCCCCAGCATAGAGGGGGGTTAATGTTAGGTGCTGCGGGGGTACTTACAGCTGGGATTGGCTGATGGTGTACAATGGGCCCTTTAAGGACCAGCGGCGGGAATTTTGAACAGGTGCATCGATTCTGATCAGGACCCCCGTTGAAAGGGTTAAAATGGGGAGGCTACGGGGACCCTGATAGGGACCCCTGCAGCATTGGGATGTGTTTAGAGAGCAGGGGGGAGCTTCTGATGCCAGAGTCGGGCTGCTCCGATGCAGCACGTATGGGCTTTGGTTAGCCTTCCGAGCACTTTTTTGTGCCGTAGGGATTCCTCTGAGGTACAAGGTTTACACATAGATTTATTGGTTTATTGATGTTTGGCCGTTTTTGGGTGTCATCTCGCAATGGCGGCTGCGAGGAACATATTGAGGAATCGGTCCTCGCAAACAGCACTAAGATGACTTTTGTGAGGACCGAGGGAATAATGGATTCTAATTTATTATGGCCCTCAATCTTTCTGTTACATTTTATAGAATGAACACAAACACATAGGGGTATTGGAAATCATAAATCTAGATATGGCTGCAAATCCATAATTTTTCTTTTTG
This sequence comes from Discoglossus pictus, assembly GCA_027410445.1. NCBI lineage: Eukaryota > Metazoa > Chordata > Amphibia > Anura > Alytidae > Discoglossus > Discoglossus pictus. The sequence goes on along the minus strand of CM050163.1, from coordinate 172,853,504 downwards.
TGCTCATTTTATCCAAAACAGATTGATTTGATAAATTAAGTTTATTTAGTTCTGTTACAAAATCCATTATTATGATAATCTAATGCCTATATACAAATGTATGTATTCTTTCAAATGATATACTATTTTCTTTTTACACTATAACCTAAGTACATTGATTTATCATTTATGAATATGCCATATTACTGAATGCTAATGCCAAATATATTCTTACAGATACTTGATGTTATCTAAGTCTGAACATATTTTGTATATTTCTCGCTAATTTTATAATGATCTATTTGAATATAGTGGTTTATCTTTATTATCAATAAACACTGTTTTGCATAAGGTGTATACTTGTCTATAAATTGATATTGAACCCAATAAAAATGATTGTTCTACTCATTGTAATAATTTTGTCATATCCAAAGTGCATGAAAGCATGATCATGATTTTGGCCATATTATTTTGGCCATATAATTTTGGCTATATCATGAGAAGACAGGATTGCCTAGAGAAGAAATAATGAACATGAACATGAGGGAGCTGATATAGGCAGTGGATTACAGATATGCCTGGTGTGCTGCAGCAAATGTGATGAAGCCTTCTGCTAATAATCTCCCAGATCAAAAGACAAACAACAAACAACTATCCTTCTGAGAAAACTCTCCAGTTTTATTCCAAAACCCTGTTATCAAAATTACATGTGCAGGTCCATAAATGTAACAGTTTTCTAACTATTGCTCTGTCAGAGGTTGGTTTTGTCTTCAGCATAGTTAATCAATCCTTTCTACATTGATCAAAATGTATTCCGCAAACAGCTAAAAAAAGCAATAGGTAAGTAATCATCACATATAGAGACTCATGAATCCATGGTGCTGCTAGGACTAATTTAAAGAAAATATACATACAAGCTATGGCTTTAGCACAATATCCTTTGAAAATACCTATTAGCTCTTAATGAATTGGACAGAATACAATATATGTAATATCAAACAAATTGTGGAAAAAACAATGAATGAATCAAGATCAAATTATTATAGTACATCTACAAATGGACTGCTATAGTAAAAGTAATTAACTGATACTTTGAGGGCCATAGCGCAATATTGCCTTAATGATTAACTTTATAGTGTATCCACTATTGAAATACCTGCAAAGGGAATATGATTTACAATCTTAGAGCCAGATTCTTTTCGAGACAAGTAAATTATTGACAAACGTAATTTCGATTGTGGGAGCTTTTTGCAGAAATGGTACACATGTATTCAATGCTCCCCAGCCATATTATTACTGAGCACAACTAAAACTCATAAAACCAAGTCTTGAATAAAGCAGCCAGGCTCAGGATTACAAGTAAATCTGTGCTTCTCAACATTACTGAGCAACATCATACTCACACTAATGATAATCCCTGGGGATTCCCCCCATCCATGCACACAACTAACCAAAGAAAACATTATTTTAAATTGTGGTTGTAATCTTCATGATGCAAATGACATATACACAGTAATGGGGTGGTTGCTGAGAGAAAAGGGCTAGGAATGTTATGGGAATAAAGATTGTAGATATGTCTATTTAATTAGCTCCATATGTTTCCATCACTTAGAGCCAGATCTATTAAAAAGCTTATTTGTTTTTGCGTCTTGATACGTTAAGATCCTCATCAATATGGTAAAATGTATTCAATTATAAATATGTTAATTTATTAAAGGCAAAATAATGGAATTGTTCACATGTATATGAGAGTGTTAAACTGTGTATTAACTTATGAGTTTTGTAACATATTGTTGAGCTTGTCTGTTATTCATTGTGTATTCATACACATAATTTTTTGGAAATTAACTAGAACTTTCCTAACATATTATGTATCACTTTATAAAGCAGTGAACAGTGAGTGAAAATATGCCATTTGTTCTTGTTAGAAATATGTTGATACAGATTTTAAACACATTGCTACATTTTAGGAGAAATGTGTCTATACAGAATTTGACATTGTTATTTAATTTCAAAAGAAATTAGTCTATATGGGATTTGAAAACATTGCTGTATCTTAAAAATTAGTCTATATGGTATTTAAAGACATTGCTGTATCTTAGAAGAAACACGTCTATATAGATAAATAATTACAAATCAGACAACAATAATAATTTATTGTAATAAATATTTATATTTCTTAAATTTTGGGTGGATCAGAATTTACAGTGATGTCACTCCTATGCCCGGATATATTTAGCTGACACATATCTGCAGCATACTCCTTCCTACAGCATAATCACCAATCCTCTGACCGGCCACACAAGGAAGATGATGCCTGTGTAGAGGACGCAGCCTGTGAAACTGCCTTCTGACAGCTACAAGATGCTCTGATCTGCTGTCCTGTGCTCACTACCCTGGACCTTTCCTGGTGCAAACTGACACCCCAACCTACAGGCTATGAGCTGTTCTTAACCAAATCAAGCAGCACAGAGAGGAACATCCAATCACTTACCTGAGTCAGAAACTGGTGGCCAGAGAAGTCACGTGTACAGCTATTGAGAGGGAGTGTCTGACCCTGAAGAAGCTCCTTATTTGTACGTATGTCTTTTACTGTGATCACCTTTCACAACCGCTTGTGTAGGATGCACAAAATAGCAGGGACAATAGATGATTATTGTGGTGGACTTTTGTACTCTAATTCCATGAGCGGACCAGAACGCGGATGACCTCTCTCAACAAGAGGATTGTGAGGACCAGCTCATCAGAAACAATCTGGGGAGCTGATCCCCTCTTTGCTTCAGTTGAGAGGAGTGTGCTTGTGAAGATCACTGACTTTTACATCCAAAACTCATCTTTCTCCCAAGTCATTGGAATACCAGATTACTAAAGACTAAATACTATGGCCCCTATTAAATTGTCAAAGTTGTAGTTACTGTAGCCCGTAATGTAGTCTGCAAAAGTTACTGCTATTAAATTGACCTCTTTTAGCTACCCACTTTCAATCTGCAGGTTACAGGCTGAAAAGCAACTGCGGTTGTCAAAATCGTAAATCTGGCCCAGCTCAGCCTTTATTCTGTCAAGCCCTAAAATCGTGAATTGCTATTAAATTGCTACAATTCCTTAAGCACGCAATTGGTTTCACACCCATAAACGTCAAATGAAGCAAAAAATCCTGTGAGTGCTAGAGAGGAGTTGCAATGGGGTTAAACACCTGTTCGTAACACTTTAAATGCAAATAAAAAATCAATACTGCACTTTAACTTACAGGGAAAGTGATGTAAGGCATTAGAATTAATCGCACAACAGTCTCAAGCTCACAAATCTGCAGTATTTTTTTTTTAAAGTTTTATTTCCCTGTTATATTGATCCTGGAAATAAGTGGGTTAATACATATCATGGACCCGCATGCACTAGACCAGTAGATACATTTCAAAATTTCTGGATAGCGAGTCTGATCGCAAATCGTACTTCTAAACACTAATTGATTGACGTTTACACGCCATGTTTTACTGACGTCATGATGACGATCTCATTTACTATTGGCTGTTTATAAATCGGTAGTTATGGGCTTGCTTAATTGATCATGATCATGCCCTGAAATGCTACGGTTACATGGTTTACGGTTTGGGCTTTCGGACATGTAGTAGCTGGCTTGTTTAATTAAATTGTACTGTAACTGCTGCAAATTTCTAGCCGACAGACTTACGGGCTGTATGAAGGCAACTGTGGACTTTGAATTTAATAGGGGTCTTCTTACAATTATTCTTTGCTCTTTTTTTTTACATTTCTTCTGCTTGTTTTATCCTGTTAATAATTAAAGCGAGTTACAGCTTTTTAATTTGAACTACACATATACAGTTGTGCTCCAAATTTTGCATATGCTTGGTGGGTTGCTAATATATGTACCATTTTAAAGAAAACATGAATGAGCAGGCAACAACGTTTGAGATCTCTGCAGAGTAGCTTGATGCTTATGCTTAGGGTCATTGTCCTGCTGGAAAGTCCAAGAGATTCCCATGTGCAGAATTCATGCAGAAGAATGCAAATTGTCTGCCAGTATTTTTTGATAAAATTCTGCATTCCTTTTGCCATCAATATTCACAAGATTCCCCATGCCTTTAGAACTCGCACTCCCCCAAAACATCAGTGAGCCACCACCATGCTTAAAAGTGGGGATGGTATTCTTTTCAGTATGGGCCTTGATGACCCCTCTCCAAACATAGAGCTTATGGTTGAGACCAGAAAGCTCTATTTTGGCCTCATCACTCCAAATTAGTGTTCCAAAAGCTGTGAGGCGTGTCAAGGTGTTGTTCGGGCATATTGTAACCCAGATTTTTTGTGGTATTGGCGCGGTAAAGGCTTCTTTCTAGCAACTCGACTATGCAGCTCATTTTTGTTCAAGCATCGTCGTATTGTGCTCCTTGAAACAACCACACTGTATTTTTCCAGAGCAGCCTGTATTTCTCCTGAGGCTACCTTTAAGGTTTTCTTTGTATTTCAAACAATTCTTTTGGTAGTTATGGCTGAAATTTTTCATGGTCTACCTGATCTTGGCTTGGTATCAAGAGATCCCTGGATTTTCCACTTCTTAATAAATGATTGAACAGTACTGACTGGCATTTTCAAGGCTTTGGATATCTTTTTAGATCCTTTTCCATCATTATGAAGTTCCATTACCTTGTTGCGCAAGACTTTTTACAGATCTTTTCTGCTATCTAGCCTGCTCAGTGCATCCATGTGAGAGCTAACAAATTAATTGACTATTTATACACAGACACTAATTGCAATTGAAAAAGCCACAGCTGTGGGAAATTAACCTTTAATCACCATTTAACCTGTGTATGTTGCCTTGTGTGTCTGTAACAAGGCCAAACATTCAAGGGTATGTAAACTTTTGACCAGGGCCATTTGGGTGATTTCTTTTATCATTGTGATTTAAAATGGAGCCAAACAACTATGTGAGAATAAATGGCTTCATATGACCTCTATCCATCAATAAAAAAAAAAAATTTGCATGATCAGTCACCACTCACTATACCTTAGCTTGTAAGTCTGCGAGTTTCTATCCTGAGTACTTTGGGAATGCACCATGGACATTGGATTCCTAGCTCAAAGACAGGGCCCTCCTTGCTTTGCTATTTGTTAGTTTGTATTTTTCTTTGTCTGAACTTAACTTATGTACAGCGCTCCGGAATATGTCGGCGCTTTATAAATGAACTATAATAATAATAATAATATTTTCAGAATAAATGCCAACATTTCACAATTTTTGCCAGAATACACAAAACTTTTGAGCACAACTGTATAGTGTTGCAGACATGTATTACTGTTATTGAACTTTTATTTTCTTTTGACGTGTTTAGTTATATAAATGACCAACACCTGATCAGTCAGCAACACATGCTAAGAAAAATACCTAGTACATTATTACTAACCCATCCAGACCATTATACAATTCAGCCCATTGTACTAGTTCAATAATTTTTCTTCTATTCGTCACGGCTTAACCCACCTGTACCACAATGTATTTAATGTTTGTTTAATTAAGTATTGTTCTCCAGTTGTGTACCTTGTCTAATTGTACTCTTTATCATATTTTCTTTTCTTCTCTTTTATCCTCTATCACTTAAAAACTTTCACTCCTTCCATGACTTGTCCAAAAACCTACCCATGTTCCTCTCCCAGTACTTTTAGATCCCTTCAGGGACAAAACCTTCACAAGGCAAATCTCTTTGGGAGGCACGGTAGGCCTGTCACTGACTGGCCCGTTCAAATTTTCCTGGCAAATAGGATCTATTGTGATTGGCCCACTCTGAAGCTGAAGCTTCATTTTCCTCCCATGGATTACCACCAATCAGAAGGGTGCCTACTGAGCATCTCTACCAGTGATTTATGCCACACAGAGAGGGGAAAGGACCAGAAGGGTGTACCCCCAGCTAATTTTAAAACCTGGATGTCATAGTCCCTTGGACTCATAGGTTTTTGTCATTGGACAATTGTCACTGGACAATTGTGGCCACTAGCCTCTGTGCCTACCAACCTCAAGGGCACTTACCCAAAAGAATCTGAAGACTTACCCAAAAGGATGATGACATAGTGTACAGTTATGTGTGGTGTAACGATGAGGATCATTAAGCTAGGTCAAAGGGGGTATAGTCTGATTAAAATAATAATTTGTTGACATGTAAGAATGACGTAAAAAGAGGTGAACTGACCATCAGAGTTATGCTCTGTTTGAGGCACATATGCATGGTATGTTTCAGTCTGGATCGAAGGCTTTCATTATTTTACTGAGCGGTTAACCCTTGGCATCCTTGGCATCTCTGTTGCAGTCATAAGAAGGAACTAAAGAACCAGATTGGATCTGAGGGTAGGATTGGCTTTCTTGGCCTTTTCAAGCCCACTGAAGAACATATTGCAACAGTGATGCTTCTTCTGTGATCATGTGGCCCTGATTCCAGGCTGATGGTTCTGATCTTTATGCTGGGTACCAAAAAGCCCATCCCCTCATAATCCTGAGTGAGAATTCCTGAGGTTTTAGGGCATGAATGTTCACGTTAAATCAGACCCCTATCCCCTGGGTTGTGGCACCCCTGTTTCTCTCTCTTTACCAACTCATACATTAGTTCACCTTTAAAATTCCAAACCAAACTAAAAAGTCAATTATAAAGCAACTTTGAAGAATGCAATAATAAAACTCAGGAGATTATAAGGATTTGTGTATCTACCCACATAATTCCTGAGGACTTTATTCAGTGTCCTCACTCTGGTTTGCTTTCATCTGGGTAATTTGTTAGTGCTCCTTCTGATCCCAGATGTACTGTATATTGTATAGTGTGTTATCCCTGAAAATTGATGCCACAGGTATACATTCTGGGGCAAACTTAATTTGATGTGCCTATATAGAAGCACTATTCTAGCCTGAGCACATTTTTTGTATTATTTCGGAGGGTACTATTATTGTCTTATTATTTGTATTTGATATCCAGCTTAACTTTGTTCTGATCTTGGACCTTCATCCTGGCTAATTACATAACTATCATTCACTGATAGTCTGTACAGCATCTATAATTTTCTTATATCTGTGATCCCTTTTCTTTTCTCCATGAATTATAACCCACCCTCATTTAAATTATTTTGGTATTATACCTTTTGTCCTCCTTTAAATTATATGTGAGCTGGAGATTTGAGGTGGCTGCCCTCTTGGATAGAATAAGGAATCACTATTCCCAGGGTAACCTCTACATAGTTTCTACAATTCTGAAGGAAATTCATCCACAAATATTTGCATAGTGTTTGGGATGGGATATAGAACAATCCTTAAACTACTAAACAAACCATATATTTCTAGAACCAGAAACTACCCTTCTCTAGGAGTCCAGATGTAGCAAGTATACTACTTTTGTAGCCACCTACATCAGTTTGGTCTCAGCTTGGCCTCATTGTGGGCAATCATTTTGCTATCTAATGTGCACTGACTGTGTTTGACAGAACATAAAACATGGAACTCCATGTTCTCAGAATCTGCTGTACTGCACTGAATGCCAAATTACATTGTATTTGATATCTATCTGCAAAGACTGTGCAACAAACAGGCACCACTTGACTAAATAAATGCCCATAAATGTTACTGTTATTGTGAGTCCGATTGCAAATCGTACTTCTAAAAACAAATTGATTGTAGTTTAAACTCCATGTTTTAAAGACGTCATGATGAATGTCTCATTTACTATTGGCTGTATCTAAATTGTAATTTACGGGCTTGTTTAATTGATCATGATCATGCCCTGAAATCTACTGACGGGTTCATGGTTTGCGTGTTTGGGCTGTGAGCCTGTAATTATGGGCTTGAGTCAATTAAATACATCTAGAAATGTAAACAATTTGTAACCCGCAGCACAAAATGTTGGGTTCCATGTAATTATAGGCTTGGAATTAAAAAGGGCCCAATGTCTCTTTGCATGTATTTGTATTGTTATTTATATAGATTTACTGCTCTTATTTGATTTTTACTAAAACATGTGTTTGGCTCTTTAATGATAACATGTAGTTCCCTCTTTTCATAACAAGTTGTATCAGAAAGAGGCTATTTAATAATGTTTCACAGTGTGTTTTCAAATAAAGGTCTCAAAACACAAAAAAATATTTTTGATATGTTTAAAAAATACTATTTTAAATGCTTGAAAATAAATAAAAAAATCCATGCCCCTTTAACTAATATATGTATCATGTTACTTAGAGCTCCATTTTGTAACTTCATGCAGAAAAAAAATGTAAATTGTGAAATAAATGTACAAATGGTTTATCTTGATAAACAAAAGTTTGAAATTCCAGTATATGACAGGTATAGTTTTTGCTATAATGTGAGTATGGAAAATGGTGTGGGTGAATCCTTGGAACACTATAAAACTATGGATCTACAATGTGTTTTTTTGTTATTGAAATTGCTTGGAATTCCAATTGACCGATGGGTCCACCAATGGGTTATTTTCTTGACTAGACCCATAAAACATATTACAGCTCTCATTCACTTTATTTCATACCTTATTATAGTTTATTTCATAGCTTTAAAATTGTAATAGGCAAAGCAAAGTTAATCAATATAGTATTTCATTGTTCTTCATTCTTAACAGACATTTACATTCACTAGTAAGTACAGAGTGCCTTAATTGCACTACCAACTCATATTCAATATTTTTTCTCAGCTTTAGAATTACCACCTTCACTGCAAATTGAAACATCACAGTATAACACTAACAGCAGAGGTACGAATATAAGCATCACATAATTAAGGTGAAAGTTTGTTACCTATTCTTACATATGGTAAATAGAATCTGTAAGTGAAAAGTAATTGAGACTTCAAATCTATCACTAGACTGTCTTACATCAATTAAGTTCATGCAGCACTTTTTTTTTACAGTTTTGAGTCTTTAAATAAATTGTTTCAGAACAAGAATTTTACTAAATAAGAGTGTTAAGAGTTAAACATAAGTATATGAAAATATTACTATTATCATTGCAATTTTAGAATTTCTATGTTCAGTGTATAGTAATACAAATATGTTTGCATTCACATTCCTGACAATACCTATTTGAATTTTCTTGTGATCTATTGCAGTATGTCTGTTCAGTACAGCAAATATTTTTGTGGCTAGAGCTAAAACTTAGTAAGTAATACATAAGGTAAGTACTGTACTGTACTGTACTGTAATAACTTTAAAAAAATAATACAGGTGAAATACTGTATATAGATTATAAATGTACTCCTGTTTATTTTTTCCTGGCCAAAAAAGGGACAAACAATGCTGCACCACGAACGAACAATGCTGCAAGAGGTTTTTTTTTGTGTGTTTAAGGTTAACATAATTAGATATGTATGTCTACCTGATAGGTTATTTTATACAACAAAGTTATTTAAACAGTTGGGTTTGCTAACTTAATCATGAAGTTCCTTTGTTATTGTAATGACTTTTGTGACATTGGTACTAATGAGTATCCTACATTTCCATGAGTTATTGAGCTAATTAAGCAAAATAAATTCCTGGTGAATGCATATTTATTATTCTAAATGGCTTAGTGTTGTATGCCAAACTTTTTAATCATGAAGTAAACACTTGTGTACATATATTTTCTCCATCCACTCAATCATAGTTTTAAATCAATTTGTATGCATGAGACAGCAATTGTTTTTATTATAGAGAACAAATCATTAGAGCTTTTTTTTTCTTCTAATAACTAGAGAAAGAATAATTGTAATTTTAAAATTAATCGCAATAGGGGCTAATCAAACATGCATAATTAAATTTGCTGCATATGAATATGACTAAGAGTAATGAAAGTAATGAACCTTCTGACTGCACTTTTATTTCTTTCTATAAATAAAAACTTAGAACTATCCTGCTTATTAAAATATGAGGCAATTTTTTTCTCTTATCAACTCCCAGTAAATTAGAAAATTTGCACTTTCAGCATTGTGGCTACAATGGACTCTGATGTAATTAACATACAATAACAAACTGGAAAAAAGTAAATTAGGCTCAATACACGCAGAACTGATTTACAGTTTTGCTGAACATTTTTTTGATTATTTCAAATGGATGTCATAATGAGGATATTTTTTTATTTTTCTGTGATAGTTTAAATTGCGTACTGGCAGCAAAAATTGATATTTTACGTACCCTGTTACAAAGGAGAGGTAGCGTTTCACAAACAGTCTTTAAATCTTTAAATCTATATTATTCTCCAGTTTCGCTTGCTCATCATACAAATGGAAATCAAAGCACAATTTTGAGAAATTCTCATTACACTTTACTCAAAATACAGTATTATTAGTATTATTTTTATCATTATTATATTATATTTTTTGACAACCAGCATAAAGGCTATAATAAACATATTATGTTAAAACTTGTATGTATGTCCAAAGAGAAATACAATAAAATCAGACATCATCTATAAATGCACACTGGTATAAGAAGGAGACTTGTAAATGAACCAAAATAACTAATCTTGTTTGAAATTGTAATGAGTGGATGTGAGAATCAGTGGATGAGCTAGAGAATGGAGGGCACTGGTGCAAAAAAAATGGCACTGCTTCCCTCACTTGCTGCCTGTGCAAAGCTCCTCTGCCTACACTCCAGAAATAGATATACTATCTGTAGATAACACCTAGTCCCTCTCACCATACACTCCCACACAGCACCCACACTCTTAGCATCCATCCCTACACTACAGAAGAAAACAATTAAATGCCTCCCCAAAATAAATACACAGCACTGGGCTCCATGACAGAGGAGGGCCCTGGTGCACTGACTACCTGCACCACTGTTAGCTCTGCCCCTGTTGAGGATATATGTGTTATGTTTTTATGAACAGGTCAATGTTTAGAGAATGTTTGAAGGGAGTGTCTTATAAAGGGAATAAAGAATTCTAAAGAATAAAGATGAATTGTAACAAGTATTGTGGCAGAACATGGGAAGAGCTAATGATTGTGAATGAGAGGTCCAAATCATGTGCAGAGCAGAGATGACTATTTGTGTTGAGATAAGAACTGTTATATAGTGAGGTAAAGTGCTGTTGAGAATTATTTCTTGCAAGAATGGAAATATTCTAGTTGAAATCCCAAAATCTGTTTATAAACTAGTAATGACATTTTCAGATACTTGCATGTAGATCTAAAGGGTTCTACAATTTGCTATTTTTGAAAATAACATTACAGTTCCTAACATGACATTATTTTCCACAACATGAATTTAATCTTCTTGCTTGTGCAGTCAATTTTGAGTGGATGTTGTCTATGTATTGTTGTATTGTACCAGCATTCAACAATTCTAGACCTAAGCTATTCTTCAGGTTTGTGAAACAAGTCTTATTGAATCTAAAAGTTTTCTTAATGCATTGCCTAGGAACTAAACATTTGTTAAACATGTTTTATTCTTGACTTGCTTCAGACAGTCACACTCACTGTTCTAGTATACTGAATAAACCTCAACTTCATTGCATAGAAACTTGGAAATCTTGGGTAACAATATTGGGTAACATTCATTCTTAAGTCACAAACAAGATATTTTTAAATACTTTGATATAACCCAGAACCTTATGTTTCAGATGATGAAGCTTTTGCAACTGTTAAGGGACCTGTCTCAAACTTGCACATAATTAAGAATTCAAATTTGGTAAGGCCTCCTTGATCAATCATGCCATTAATATTTGGAGGCAATACGTTGCACAGTAATCCTTGTACAGCATGGTTGAAGTCACTGCTTGTTCGGGCAATGCACCAACTCATTTTATTCTTTTCACAATCTCTTAAGAGTTGACTCTCTTTTCCTTAATGACAGTACCTTTTTCCTATAAGTCTTTCTATGTCTGTCTCAAATAATAAAGCATTTATATATTGAAAAAGAACAGCTTTGTAAGCCTTCCAAGATGAACAAAAAACAATGACTTTGTTTGTTGTGTTCCCACTTGTCTATATATAGAAGACCAAATATATCTGCTGCAAGCTTAACCTTGACTATAGTAGTTGTGACTTTTCTAAACAATTGATTCAGATGAAATGGATCACTGTGCCTTGGAGTAAGCCATGTATTTTAAATCATTCAATGCAATTCTAAGACATGTTTAGAAAATTTAGAACAATAACTCATTATATTTAAAAGTCCATTCCTTCATTACTAAAGTGTCCCTAATGCATTAGTAATATGATCAAATACTCTTATCAGACTGTATTTTTCAGTGGCTTGAAATTGCTACAATCTGTAACTTTCTGTGTGAGCCTTGTAAGGATCTATCTGCCAGATGTCTATCCTGTTTCAAAGAGAGGACAATTTAGATCTATTTCAGCAAAAGAAAAAACGTTTAAAAAATGTTTTTTATCTACAGGATCACAGAACATAAAAAGATACTTAAATGAAAGCATCCCGAGCTAGAGACTGTGATTCAATAAAAATGCATACATTAGACCACAGGTCAGTTGGCTCCCAGTAACTGTGTTTCCCAAGTGCCAAAATGTCTTGATTTTTTAAAAGGTAAGTGGTTTTAAACTGAATGCTCACATTTTCACATTTATGAATAATTTACCACCTAGCTCTGATAGATAATATTTTGTTAATTGTTTATGTCCTAGATATACTGAATTGATACTTTATGTGTGTTTTATATTTAATATTACAGAGTGCAAAATTACTGGATCAAATTAGAGAATAACTATTTTACTAAACTTTTACCTTCATCATTTTGAATCTGTGTTCCTTTTATTTGAAGGAAGTTGTATTTGTGAATATACTGTATGTTCCCATATACAGTATTATGTTACTTTACCTCCGTTGAGAGAAATAATTTGAAACTGTACAATTAATATGATAGCAAGGCCATATTAAGCACCTTGAATATGATATAAAAATAATGCAAGAAACCTAGTGTGACAGAGTACCCCCTAGAGGCTTGTGCAAGATACAGAGATGTAAAGATTTCTCACCAGGAGAAAGAGAGTAGCTGCAGGTGTATAAAGCTCTTAAAACAGACACACCAAAAGATGGGTGTGACCACAAGTTAGGCTCTGAGGCCTAGCAGAGTATACATGCTGTAAGGAGCCTGTAAATTACAGCTAGCAGAGAGAGCTTTTGGATTGCTGTACTTTATAGAACCTATAGAGCAAACTGTGTGGAAGTTTGCTCGCACAAATGCACAAGGTGTGCTGTTTTAGGAGAAGTTGTTTTATTGCATGATAAATTGCTGTTTATTGGAGCTGCAAGTGTATGGACCTGCTGGAGAGGGGTAGTGCCCCATCCTGAGAGAGTAAGTTTTGACAGGAAGTTTGGAGTTTGAGGACACCAGAAACCAGTGTGAGACAGAGGAATCACAACCAGAGTGCCTAAAAGGAGCTTCCTGCAATTATTACAGAGGGACCACGTCTGCTGCAAATTGGAGCTGCCAAAACTGAAGGAGGAACTGATAATAAAGGTACCGGATACATTCCTTATCTACCCCAGGGCAAAGACTGTATGTTGAAACTATTTCTTTGCTGAGAGATATTGTTCTTAATAAAAGGGGCCTGGGGAGAGAACTTGGAGAGAAGAGTGGGCCAGTGCTCTACCCATGATATTCTGTTGAAATGGTAAAAAGGGTCCTACAGAAACAGATACTGAAATTGTGCATGCAGAGAAGATAGTTCTCTATTTTTCTGTGTTTTTCCCATGAGACAGACAGACATCTGTCCAGGCACAGAGAGGGCGTTCCTGAAGTAAGTAAGAATGTAAACATAGATGTTTTTTTTCATATATTTTTTTGTTTTGTTTATTGTGTTTTTTCTGTCACATTAAATATATATTCCTGAAACCCATTTTTGGCCTCTGTGCTGTTACTGCGGGAGCTGTGATGCGAATGACATCTACAAGGTCACTTTGCCACACTAGATAAAGTCTACAGAAAAATATGGATCATTGGTGTTAGTCCATTTTTTATTCTACAGTATAAGAAATCTATTGATAGAGTGCATGTCTTACATGTATGCATTTTTTATGTAATGTACCATCACAAGCTCAATATTCAAAAACAAAGCTTTTAATTATCCATTCACCACTTTCCCAAACCTGAAATCTCTCTTACTGTCTAAAATTCGATATTCTGCTCCACATTTTAAGTTTGGTTCCTTTTTCATTCCTATAGTCACCAATAAACCTGTTTTATAACACACCTCCAGATATTAGCACTTCCTTAATTAAGACACAGCCATACTTTTATTCTATCCCTTTACTCTAACAAAATTGTCTCCACCACTAAAGAGCAACATGTAGGACTATCCTAGACTAATACTTCCTATATGCATTTCATGTATTTTTAAATCAACTATTATAATCACATGTTGCCGTTAAATTTGGCAATTCATGCATTAGCGCACGGAGGGGTGAGGGTGGGAGAGAGCGCACAGAGAGAGAGAGAGAGCACAGAGAGAGAGAGAGAGCACAGAGAGAGAGAGCGCACAGAGAGAGAGAGAGCGCACAGAGAGAGAGAGTGCACCGAGAGAGAGAGAGCGCACAGAGAGAGAGTGCGCACAGAGAGAGAGTGCGCAGAGAGAGAGAGCAAGCACAGAGAGAGAGAGAGAGAGACAGGCAGAGAGACAGAGCACAGAGAGAGTCAGAGAGGGCACAGAGAATGCACACAGAGAGACACAGAGAGGGCACACAGAGAGACACAGAGAGAGCACACAGAGAGACAGAGAGGGCACAGAGAATGCACACAGAGAGACACAGAGAGGGCACACAGAGAGACAGAGAGGGCACAGAGAATGCACACAGAGAGACACAGAGAGGGCTTACAGAGAGACAGAGAGGGCACAGAGAATGCACACAGAGACAGAGAGGGCACAGAGAATGCACAGAGAGAGGGAAAAGAGAGGGAGCAAAAAGAGAGAGAGAAGGCACCCAGATAAAGAGAGGGTACAGAGAGAGTGCACAGAGAGAGGGCCAGAGAGAGAGAGCACATGCAGAGACTGAGAGAACACAGAGAGAGTGCATAGAGAGGGCGCACCGAGAGAGACATTGGGTGCACCAACAGAGACAGAGGACACACAGAGAGAGACAGCACAGACAATTGAAGATAACATATGATACAGACAAGTTACTAGTGCGAAACAAAAAGGGGGGGAGCAGCCTTTATTTGTGATTATTCTACACTATCTAGTTCAATTTCTTCTAATTAGTTGCTTTTTCAGTTGGGTTTATCCATTTAATTTAATTTTACTTTTCATTAGTTCTTTTGAAAGCACTGAGAATTTTAGCTGACACATTTTAAGATAGCAGACTGAAGCTTTCTTCTGTCTGTGGAAGCAGAAATCAAAATGGTAGTGTTGCATATACTAAGATGTCCACTCTCAAATTATGAAGGGTGGTTTTCCAAATATTAAACATATATCTATATATGTAGCCTAGTAGCAAAAGGTCCTGTGGTCAAATTAGACCAAAATCCACTTTTTTAGCCAGAATGCCAAATTGCACATCTGGTGAACCGTGACATGTCAACTAAGGAACACCAGTTCTAAAACAAAACACATTGTAGACTGCTTCCTGTTTGGGGGTGTTTCTACTGAGCTGCCAATAGGGCACTTGTCAGGGCAGAAGAGAAAATGAATTGTGCAAAACTCAGGCACATTTTTGAAGAAAACTTGCAATCCTCATCCAGGAAAATGAAAATATGAAGTATAATGGCCCAAAGCACACCATCGACGAAACCATTTAGTGGCTGAAAGATAGGAAGGTGGATGCCCTTCAATGGCCTATACCTAAATTCAACTGAACAGCTTTGGTAGCTTAGGGGAATAGATAGCTTGAGATAGACGGGCATCTCTTGGTGGTTCTGGACTGCCAGGTGACTGAAGACAAGCAGATTGCATTATGTAGCTCTTGGTCGTGCCAGATAACAGGTAAATTTGGGTGGTGCCAGACAATAGGAAGCTCTCAGTGGTGCCAGACAGAAAGTAATTCTGGACAGCCAGTAGCTGTCCAAATTTACTATCCCGAACAAAAATATGTTGCCCAACCATAAAACATACTTTATCATTATGGGATTCCTCTAAATAAAATTATAAATTAACATCTGATCCTACAACCTTAACTACTATTTTACTAAATTATACATTTCCACCTGCCTTGAGGCTCTACATTTAAGTGGTATTGAGAAGGTCAGAATCGCAAGATACAAAGATCTATATAAAGTTAATAAAATAATTCCGTTTCAAACTTCAAAACGTATGACTTTTTCAGATATAGACAAATTAAAAACTGGTGAATACAAGCCCATAGCTACTACTTACTATGAGCCAACAGGAAATTAGACCGTCATCATAATGGCAATGAATCCTGCGGGTGCACCCGCAGCCTCACTATATGAAACCCTTCTGCAGGGTCCCCATTGGAATCCCCGAAGGGTACCCACATGACCTCCATGATATAAGGGTTGCTATCAGGAACCCTGCAGGGTCCACACATTAACCCTTGCAGCGGGGGTTCTGATCAGGACCCCAGCTGCATTTAAAAAAAATTCCTTGCTGCAGGTCCTTGAAGGGCCCGTGGCACACTAATGCGCAATACCGGCTTTGGGGGTACTGTAAGAACCCCCTTGGCACCTAACATTAACCCCCCCAATGCGTGTCCCCACATTGACCCTTGTAGCGGTGGTCCCGAATGGGACCACCGCCGCAGTTACAGTGTTAATCCCTGCCGCTGGCGTACTTCAAGTACCCCCGTAGCACCTAAAATGAACCTCCCTATGCTTGAGGTCCCCATCGGGACCCCCACAGTGTCGCCCTGATCGGGACCCCGCTGCATTTAGAAATTTTAATTTCCCGCCACAGGTTCTGAAAGGACCTTAAATGCCCTTAAAGGACCTGCGATGAATAAAAAACGTAACCCCTGCCGCGGGGGTACTATACGTACTCCCCCAGCAACTAAAAATAACCCCATCACTCATGGGGGTCAATATAGACCCTCATGAAACAATAAATAATCCCCTCAGTCCAATACTGGTCTATATTAACCACTATATTAACACTATAAGTGCCATGAAGGTACTCCAGGACCTTCATGACACAACGTCTAAGCACTACAGTACACTATGAACCCTAACTAACCCCATTAACCCTAACTATACACCATTAACCCTAACTAACCCTAACTGGACCTATGTAATCCTAACTGGGCCTAGTTAACGCTAATGGTACCCAGTAAACCCCTATCCTATTATCCCCCTCACCCTATCCCTAAAAAGACATTACATAAAATAAAAAAGCCTACATTACACCAAATAAAACCCTAAATACATCCAATAAAAAACCCTAAATACATGCAGTAAAAAACGCTAAAAACATACAATAAAATCCTTAAATACATACAATAAAAACCCCTAAATACATACAGTAAAAAAAATAAAAAAATCACCTAAAATAAGATCTCTTACTAAACCTAGAAAAGCATAAATAAAACCATTTACCTTGCCCAAATGTCCCTCCAGCGACGATGGTTTTCTGTTCTTCGTCCCTAGATAAGGGCCCAATCCAAAAATGTCCATAGGTTTGGCACCCCTACAAAAAAGAAACAGTACAATTAAGACATAAATACATACAACATGTAATACAATACATTCTAAATAGAACACTTACCTGTCCAAAATGCCCATCCAGTGATGCCCCCATCCTCCTCAAAATCTTTGCCGGCAAGGCCCCTCCAAAAAAAACATAGAGGAAAAAAAATAAAATCTAATGGAGCTCCTACCTTGATGAGCTCCCAGGTGCAAATTAGGGTTCTCTTGCATTCTCCGTTAAAAATTTAGAAATGGTACCTTTTGATTGGCTGAAAATGCTGTCAATCATATTTCAGTCAGTCAGAAGGCACAAAGGTGTGAGCCAACCATTCTGATTGGCTGAAGGCAATAGCGCCTCCTGATCGGTTTAGAAATGATTGACAGTTACATCAGCCAATCAAATCCTGATTGCAGCAAGAGTTAATATAGGGACAATGCGCGGGGCCTGATGGGGACCTCCACCATAGGGGGGTTAATTTGAGGTGCTTTGGGAGTACTTGAAATACCCCCACAGCAGGGGTTAACACTGTAACTGCCAGAGTGGGGGTCCTGATCGGCACCCCCTCTGCAAATGGTTAACGTTGGGATCCTCCAGGGGTCCCAATGGTGACCCCGCAGCACAGGGGGTTTATGTTAGTTGCCACGGGGAAACTTACTGTACCCCGGTGGCATGGGGTTAGCCATTTTTGTGCCACGGGCCCTTTAAGGACCCACAGCAGGGAATTTTAATTTTTAAATGCTGCGTGAGTCCTCTGCAAGGGGTTAATGTTGGGTCCCTCCGGGGGTCATGATCGGGACCCCTGCATCATGGGGTTAGTTGGGACCCTGCGGGGGTCCCGATCACAACCCCTGCATCATGGGTTTAGAAGCCCCATATATCTGTAGTCATTTAGAAGTGTTGGAAGGGGTGTTAGGTGCAGTGGGGACATTTCGGGGAGCATGTAGAACTTCATCCCTCATTTGCGTTTTGGGATTGTGCATACGTTTGCGAGATTGTGGGAAAAGGGGAATTGAATAGCGATTTGCTATTTTATCCCTGCAAATGTGACAGATCAAAGGCTTCTAAGTGGTGTAGGCTATGAGTTTGATGGCTGCCATTTTTGCAAGGCTGTAACTTGTAGCCCGATCCGAGCCTGCAAAAATTCTCAAATTCTCACAATTGATATTGAAACCAATATAAAAAAGCAGGACTTATTCCATAAAATTCCTTTGAAAAATGATGTATTTAAACCCACAAACCAAAATGCCTTGTCTCCCAGCTTCATACGCTGCTTCAAGTTGCTGAAAATACTTTTACTCTTCCATACACAATACAATGGGAAAGAGATCTAGAACTGCCAAGAAATATGGGAAATACATAAATCTTTATGTTCCAATTTTAAAGAACAATCATACAAGACATTTTGCTGGTATTTTAGACCAGTTACATTAAATAGTTTGAGACAAGTCTCCAGTTCTTTCTGTGTGGAAAGGTTGTGGCCTAGATAAAACATATTTACATATGTGGTGGTTCTGCCCCAAGATTAAACAATTTGGGGTTTAAACAATTGTTTAATATCAACTTGCTTAGAAATCGAACCACCACGTGATCCATGTTTTTTTCTGTTATCCCTGCTCTGGTAACAATATACGAGAAAACAAAACACCTTAGCTGCACAGTTTTTTTACCTGCAGGAAGATCTTTAACAGAACTATGTAAATCCCCACAAATTCCAAACTTAAACATTGTTATAGCTAAAATTTGAGTAAACATTGAAATGGAAAAACTATTAGCTAGATTGAAAGGCTCCCAAACTCCATTTGAAACTAAATGGGTTCCCTTGTTTACACATTTAAAAAAAAAAAATATATAGACCTGAAAATTTTTTTTTAGACTTTGTTTAAATAATGGAACCATTCTAAAAAAAAAATCGAAATAAAGTCTTTATTACATAAAAATAATGTACTTGAGACCCTGACTTTCAAGAATATCTAATGTTGAAATAACAATGTCAATTAATCCATATCAAACAAATATTGTATCCAAACACAAAATATTCCTATCGATCTACATTTTTCTCTGTCCATTTCCCCTTTTATCTCTTTTTTGTATCTTTCCCATTCCCCCATTCACAAATTATGTTAAATGTTACTTGTTTCACTTTTGCTTTTTTTATATTTTTCTACAATATTTATTGTTAAAATTATGTCAAATAAAAAATAAAAGTGTTAAAAAATAATAGTTAACCCGAATGCCACAAAGGTCTTGTAAAGACCTCCATGGCATCTAAAATGAAAACCTTGCCATGAAGATCCTTTAAGCCACAGAGGTTCTTAAAAAAAGCTGATGCAGTTACGAGGGAGTAATTTCTTGTTGCTTCACGTCAGCTGAAATGGAGCTCTAGGTTGTGAATTTACAGTACCAATGTGAAAGCTATTCTAGATCATACCTCATAGCAGTGTGCCAACATCATGCAAATATATAAAAACTGCAACTGAAAGAAAAAAGTATACCCAAACACAAATTGTTGCTATGTCGATGTCAGCCTTAATGGCTCTCTGCTGAATGTCACAAATTGCTAAAAAACATAGTCATTCTTAAAATGGCAATAAGCATCAACTTAAACTTTTGTTTCAACATTATCTTACTCAAAATTATTTACAGCTTCATGATCCATTTTGCTTAGATTAGTTTAGCTTTTAATGCAAAATGTAAATGTAGTTTGAGAAAACTGTTACATGCCTATGAAGGATGTAGTGCAGCACACTAATAACATTAACCGCTATGAAAGCTATAATTATAAAAAATCACAATAATCTAACTACATCTGAAAATGAGCAATATGTTTTTAGAAAATAAGATTAATATATGTAGCTTTTAAATATTTAACTTTAGAGTCACAATGGATGTTCTTAATATAGAGCCTCATTCAATTACAAGGCCACAACTCTCGGTATGCAGGCCATATGTCTGCAGGCTTACTGCGGGCTTGAACTCTGCTGTAATTATGGATCGATTCAATTGAACAGGGATACAAGTTACAGGCCAAAGCCTCAACACTATAAACTCTGGTTTCATATGTAACGCTTGCGAGTATCAGATTTGATGAAGGGCACCAAAATCAAGCAAGCCTGAAATCTGTGATCCTGTCACAGGTCAATTAACCTATAGGACCTGGAGAACGCCAATTAATGCTGCAGAAATGAGTTTAAAAGACAGCGGAAACCGTAACTCTCTGACTGTGCTGTAACTGAGAAAGTCAACACACAGGTCTAGGCTTTGATGGGTTTTTGAGCGTGATATAGATACAGAGACAGAAAGAGAGAGACAGACAGAGAGAGACAGACAGTGTGACAGAGATAGAGCTAGAGAGAGAGCTAAATAGAGCTAGAGAGAGCAATTGAGAGATAGAGAAAGAGAGAGAGAGAAAAATAGAGGGTGCTAGAGAGTAAGAGAGTAAGAGAGTATGAGAGTGCGAGAGTGAGAGAGTAAGAGAGTGAGAGAGTAAGAGAGTGAGAGAGAGTGAGAGAGAGTGAGAGAGAAACACCAGAGAAGGAGAGTGAGGAGAGAGAAGGGAACACCGTAGGAGGAGAGTGAGGAGAGGAGGAGAGGTAGAGGTATGGAGAGAGGGAGAGGAGGAAGAAGATCTGGGAGGGGAGGAAGAGGTGTAGGAGAGCAGGAGGGGGGAGGGATGTGTCCCCAGATGTAGGCACACAAGGAGTAGGAGTAGAGGGTCAGAGGCCTGGTCCCAGGGAGGGAGGTAGTGGGCATGAGGGGCAGGCCCCAAGGAGAGAACAAGGAGGCCAGAAACCGCAGGCACAGATGGGAGAGCAAGGAGTTGTGCCAAAGCAGAGCGCCCACAATTATAGCCCAGAGGAGACAGACATCCCCGTCAGGGAAATCTATGTTCGCTGTAGCATTATACATGGATGGAGGCATGTGAGACCTAACCAGAAGACACGTGCCTGGATTGAGGTTGCTGCAGCTGTTGCATCATTAGGGGTTGCAAACAGGGATGTGAAGTCTGTTAAACACTGATATGATGACTTTCAGATAGAGGTGAAGAGGATGATAGCGGTGGAGGCCAGAGCAGCCCATGCAACCGGTGATGGACCACCAGCCAACATCACATACTGCGCAGGAGTAAATGAAGCCAGCAGCAGCAGTGGGCATTCCAGGACAGCTGAACTCTTGGTTTCAGGTAACCCTGCAATGTGAGTATCATATACACCATCATATGCACACATGGACCCCACACACATACATAACTGACATACAATAGTACTGTAAGCTCTCTGGTAATGACTACAGATATATGGGGCAGCAATAACCATGTAAATCCAGGAAGCAATCATATTATTATCATAATTGTTATCAATGAAATGTCTGTCCAATACCTGTAGTTAAAACTGATTCTGAATAGCAATTGCCAATTCAATTTGTGTTAGTGTTATGTTTGCTGTTTGTTTAAAGTTCATATAAAACAAAAAAGATTAAATTACAATTGATTCTGAATACCAGTTGTCAAATAGATTACTGCAACATATGCGGATACAGATTCTGAAGGACTGCAACCTGGACCATGTCTCATCTGCATGTTAACAACCATTGCTGAAAATTGGTCACAGATTGGTCAGTCTCACACACTGCACAGCAGATTCAGATAAGCATGTGTCCTAATGAACTGCAGATTGCACACAGCAGCTACATGATATATATTGATATGAGCCATGGGACCTTTCCTGTCATATGATTGTGACTGCTGGTAGCAGTGGTTGCAGTGAGCAGCCTCTAGATGTTGCTGCTTTTTACTGCCGATTAGATTGTCTTATCGATTTAGTGAGTTACGGGGGGTTAGGTTAAGGGTTAGTGGGTTATGATTAGGATGTAAGGTGTAAATATTGTATACAATAGCGGCAGCTCCATCTAGCTGCCCCTTGCTGCTACCTGCGGTCACATAACAGGAAAGATCCGTGCCATGATTCACAATGCTCATGATCCAGGTCAATGTTCCTCTGCATATAACAATTACCACAACTAATTATAAGTGACCATAATGTCAGGGATATGGAAACACACAGCAAACCCGCCCAAGGAGACACAGGTGGTGACTCCACAGGAAGAGGATCCCCATTCACCCATGTAAGTGGTGGTGGAGAAAGCTGCTTTTTCACTCCCACCCAGGAACCAAAAGATCTGGCCCCAACAGGCCGAGCTGGCTACAGAGTGTGTACATGTATGGTTATGTTGAATATTTCTGCAATTAGTGTTTATTGTGGATTGCCGTTGATATGAGGTGTTGAAGTAAATTCAAATATTGTTCTGATTGATATTGTGTTCTTGTCTCGGTAGGACTCAATAGCCCAATCTCTCAACCATGAAAGCATGTTCCTCAACCTCCTCTTTCTGTGTCACAGATTCTGTTCATCCATTTGGGATTATTCCTTAATATCTGAAAACACACTGTGTGGAATAGATTTGTGTGGCATTATCTGTGATTATTTGCATCTGTTTCATTAAACAGGTATAGACAAGATGTAAGTGCTATGCACATTACTGGTTTCTTCAATTAAATGGATCCTTTTTTTCAACAGATTCCGGTTGCAGTGGTGTAGTGACCCTGCTAAGTGCTATGCATCATGCTTATTCTAGACTATGACATTACCCCCTTTAGGTATCCCCTTTTTCACAAAAATCCTCTTGCCCTCCCGGGATTTGCCCACATCACACCCATGATATTAATGCACAGTCTTGTACATTTTTCAGTGTGCTCTGTGTATGAAAAAAAGCTTTGTTATACATTTATCACTGTGTCAGTGTGTTTTCAATGGTTGGGGTTTTGGGACATCCACATATATCACATTTGTGTCACATTCCTATATCAGTAAACTAATGAGCCCTGGTTACTATGCAATAGATTAATGCATATAATAATAATATTAATAATACTAACATGATACAATATTATATATATATATATATATATATGTATATATATATATATATATATGGGTTGATTCACACCAAAGGACAATAACCATACTGCTTATATGCTAATACTCTGGGGAATTAAAATTACAAATTCCAAACTCAAGAAAGCTGAAAGACAACTTGTGCCTTTGATATTAAGGGAAACTAACACTGGAAGAACAAAGTATATATAAAAGCGGATACAGTGAAATTAATCACTGTACCCGTAGAACCATTTTATAAAAGGATATCAAGGAATTATATTGTCCCCCCCTGGTTTTGTAGGAGAACTTAACGTACAAAAAAGGAAAAAAAAGAGAGAAAAAAGGAGGAGAGAAAAGAAAGAAGGGAGAGAAGGGGGAAGGAGGAGGGAGAGGAGGAGAAAGGAAAAGAAAGGGAAAAAAAGAGAAAAGAAGGAGAAAAAAGAGAGAAAGGGGGGAGAAAGGAGAAAGGAAAAGAAAAAAGGAAAAACTTTCTGATTTTCTGCTTGAAAGATCATTGATATTTTGAAAGCTTACAAAAGATCTAATTATGTCAAATAAAAAAAGCAATACAACTAATAAAACAAAATTGAAGGAGAAAATAAAAGTTCCAGAAAAATCAACAAGCTTCTTCTCCCCTAGAAATAAAATGACAACTCCAGATTCATCTCATGGGGACATCAGCTCAGACCTGATAGAAAAACAGACCCCAGAAAAATCTTTTCAAGGAAACTTGGAAGATAATTCCACTCAAGAAGAGGAAATACTTACATGTTCTAAGCTAAAGTGTATACTAAAAGAATTCCAAATCAATTTGACCAGTGATTTATCAAAACAAATGTCTAATATCACTGAATCTATAAAAAGTATGACACAAAGAATTGAAGCTAATGAAAAGATCTGTAATAAAATTATAATGGACAATAATACAATTTCTAAATATGTAACCTCTCTGGAAAATAAAATTGAGGAACTTTCTTCCAAAGTAGATAAACTGGAGAATCATTCTAGAAAAAACAACTTACGAATAAGGGGAATATCAGAAGAGATACATGGAGAAGACTTGGAGCTATATGTTAAAGAACTGCTCAACTATCTGGCCCCAGAGGTGCAGAAAGATCAATGGAAAATGGATGCACTACATAGACTCCCATTGGCTAAAATGATGGATAAATCTACCCCAAGAGACATTATGTTGAAATTACACTACTTACCCTTAAAGGAAATTGCTCTGAAAAATGCTTTCTTAAAGAAACAGCTAGATCACCCATATGAGAACATAAAACTTTTCCAAGATCTATCTGCACATACGTTGGGAAAAAGAAGGGAATTTCTCCAAATAACTAGAACTCTCAGGCTTAAAGAAATCAGATATAAATGGGCCCAGCCAGTAGGCTTACTAATTTATAAAGACTTAAAATGGGTTAAAATAGACTCAGTCCAAGAAGGCATAGAGATATTAAAAGTTTGGGACATATACACAGAAGGTAATAGGGAAATCACTAAAAAACTGGAATTGAGTGCAGGAAACTTGGACTGGAAAAAATATAAGAAATAATCTCTGGAAACTGCAAAACAGGGTCATGGTTACTTAAGTTCAGGAGAAGGGAGGTAAATTTAAATAGAAAGAAAAAGTATAGAATGATATTCTAAAAATAAATTAATTGGAAACTGGGAGATCATACATTAACACTTAGGCTTTTCCTTTTGTTTTTTCTGAAAGTTAAAAGGAAATTATCAAGTAGAGAGGTATAGGAAAGTTGATAGATTGATTTAACACAAGACACATAGTTAAGTTGTAGAGGGTTGATTAAATGGGATTATAATAAAATAAAGACACTTAGATCACAAGAGACATAATATCGATAAAGAATCACAGTTATATGGGTCTAAGAAAAAGGGAGAAGAAGAGAAAGAAAAGGGTAAGAGAATAGGGGAAAGAGAAAGGAAAAAAGAAAGAAAAGAGGAAGGAAGGAAAAGGTAAAAGGGGAAGAAAAGGGAAAGACCACATATACACATAAGAATATAGATTGAGCGAGTTAATAAACTAACTCTTTCTTCATAAAAGTAGAATTTAGTAATAAGGTGTAAAAGCACAATATATAGCAAAATATAAGGGAACATTTATAATTTTTCGAATAGGAAAAAAGATAGTATTAGATTTATTCACTATGTATGAATCCTCCAAAGTAACTTCCTCTTGACAACCAATTTTAGATAACAATATTAGAAAATGTAAATGATATAATAAATGGTTATTTATAAGAAGAGGTATTAGTAATAAAATTCATGGTAATAAATTTAACTTCTCTATTGGATCCTTTTCTCTCCGGACGACCAGAAGGGTACGAATAGAGTTCTACTGAGTTAGAAAGTCAACATTTTGAAAAATTAAATTTGATAGCATAGCAAGGGAGATATACCAGAATAAAACAGATAAAATTAACGTTAGATTAGTTAAATAAAAAGACTTGCTTTCTTGGTCGTCCGAGGAGCAAAGACTCCTTCTCAGAGAAGTTTGAAATGAAGTAATATATATGCCCTTGCTCCTGAAATTTATTCATTAGATCTATACCATTGACCCTATCCCCTCGCCCAGAAATAGGGCGATACATTTTCACTTCATAAAAACTAATATGCCTTGTTATATTTCAGCTGACATTCGTGTAGTTTGCAGCTGTTCTTTTTTAAGGATTTGTTTGTCTGTTATGTGTGTTCTCGTTTTTTGTTTTTTGTTTTTTTTTTGTTTCTCCCCTTCTCTCTCTTCGGAGGGAATCCCGAGCCATGCAGACTTTCAGGGAATACCATACACATACACTTTAGTAATCTTTTAATAAAGTAAAATGCAAATAAAAATAATATCACATAATGTGAATGGTCTTAACTCCCCAACAAAAAGAAAAACGGCATTTCTAGAGTACAATAAATTAAACGCCGAAATTTTATGCCTGCAAGAAACACACCTAAAACAGGAGAACTTAAAATATATGAATAATAAAAATGTCTTAAATCGAGTAGACTCCACCTTTAAGAACAAATCAAAAGGGGTCTCTATCTTCTTTAAAAATAACTTAAAAATTTTGGAAGAAAGCAGTAAGATTGACCCAGAAGGTAGATATATAATTTGGACTGGAAAGATTGATGGGTCCTTAACAACATTGGTTAATGCGTATCTACCAAATAAAGGACAAATAAGATTTCTTAAAAATCTTCTTAAAGAGATTAATAAAATTAAAGGAGGTCTATTAATAGTGTGCGGCGATTTCAATATGATATTAGATGATAAGCTAGATAAACAAATAGTCGAGTCAAATAAATCTATATTCCATATAAACCACCTCTCTAAAGCTTTCGGTAAAGTAAAAGAGAATAATAACTTGATAGACCCATGGAGGATCTTACACCCAGGTGTACGTGAATATACTCATTTTTCATACCATCATAATTCATTTTCTAGAATTGATTATATACTAACGGACCTTCCAACTTTAAAAGTAATTAAAAAGATAAACATCAGACCTACTCCCTGGTCAGATCACTCCTTAAATGAATTAGTTATACAAGATCAGAACCAGAATAATAGGGAGAAAAAAGTTAGTTGGAGGATGGATCCTTGGCTCTTAAAAAATGAAGAATTTGTTACATATTTAAAAAAGGAAACAATAGAATTTTTCAAAATTAATAAAAAATCCGTAAATTCGGATGTAACGTTATGGTGTGCCTATAAAGCATTCATTAGGGGTATATTTATCTCAAAATCAGCTGAAATGCAAAAGTTAAGAGGTAAACCATTAAGGACCCTATATCTAGAACTAAATAAGATGAAATAGATTTTTAGAGTGACACCAAATAAAGAGAATAGTAAGGCAATAAAAGATATAAACAATAAAATACAAAAAATACTTCAATTACAATCAGATAAGTTAATATGGAAATTTCAGCGCACACAATTTCTTGAAGGTGGTAAACCAGGTAAATTCTTGTCTAATACATTAAAGAAACAGCATGTTAAAAATAATATCGTAAAAATATTAGATCAAAACAAGGTTCTGCAGTTTCATCCAGATAGGATAGGAGAGGTATTTCAGGAATACTATAGTAACTTATACAATTTAGATAAAGATCATCGAGTAGACAAACCAGGAATAAAAGAGATCAAACAATACTTGAAAAAGATAAAGCTTCCCAAAATATCGGAAAACCAACTTAGCTATTTAAATAAACAAATCGAAAGTGTAGAGATAATGGAAATTGTCTCTAATATTAAAAAAAATAAAACACCTGGGGTAGATGGGTTTGATAACTTATTCTATAAATACCTTACCAAGGAACTGAACGGAACATTATGCGACCTCTATAATGAGATCAAACGGGAAGGAATGATACCATCAGAATTAACGGAAATAAAAATAGTTAATATATTGAAACAGGGAAAAAATCCTGAAGAATATAAAAACTATCGCCCAATCTCCTTAATTAATGTAGATATAAAAATTTATTCTAAAATCCTGGCGAATAGATTGAGTAAGATCATCTCTTCGTTAATAAAACCAGACCAAACAGGATTTATCCCGAACAGACAAGCGTCGGATAATACTAGACGTCTTCTTGACATCCTGGCTTGGGTAAAGAGAAAGAGGATCCCCTCCCTGACCCTGTCACTGGACGCAGAGAAGGCCTTTGACAGGGTCAGGTGGGATTTCCTAGATAGTGTTTTGGAGAGATTTGGTTTGGGAAGTTTTGCCTCAATAGCAGTAAAAGCCCTGTATTTAAACACCACAGCACATATATCTTCTCCACAATTTAGTACGGGTAAATTTTTAATAACCAACGGTACTCGCCAAGGCTGTCCGTTATCCCCTCTTCTTTTTATTCTATTCCTTGAACCATTATTAACAACTATCAGAGAATCATCAGAAATTAAAGGAGTTTAGATAGGGAAGGAGGAATATAAGATAATGACATATGCCGATGACATCGTAATAACAATAACAAATCCAGAACTTTCTTGTAGAGCTCTGCAGACTGCTCTGGATGAATTTAGCAAATTCTCTTATTTTAAGATAAACCATCAGAAATCTGAAATAATTACTTGTAATATATCATTAGAGGAAAAAAATAGACTAGCGAACCTATATTTATATAGATGGAACTCTCCACACATAGTACACCTGGGTGTAAGATTCTCTGGCCATATAGATAATATTTTTAAAGAGAATTACAGTGAAATATTAAAACAAATTAGGAAATTATTGAATGATTGGAGAGCTTTACATCTATCATGGATTACTAGAATAAATGCAGTAAATATGAGTTTGATACCTAAAATTACCTATATTATGAGATGCCTCCCAGGCAGAATTCCGGCTTATTATATTAAAAATATTCAAGAAACGTTGGACAACTTTATATATCAGGGGAAAAAACCAAGAGTGAAGAAAACTATAATATGTAAGAAATTTGAAAGAGGTGGATTGGGCTCACCATCTATCAAAGATTTAAACGTTAAAATTATACTCACACAAGTGGCGGGATATAATTACGGGCAAAACCCCCCAAGATGGTTAAAAATTGAAGAGGAAATATGGGGAGAATCCCCTATAAAAAGCATATTATGGATGACTAAGTATAAAAAGAAAAGAAATTCAGACCTACCGCCTAATATTCGAAACATTATTAAAATATGGCATAAAAATAAAACTAAACTATCATTAGTACAATCCCCTTCTTTAGCTGCACCAATAGACCTTATTAACAACAACTCTAATAGATCGATCTTACTACTACTAAGATCACATAACATTAGAAATGTGATAGACCTATATGAAAAAGGTAGTCTATTGGAGCGTAAAAGAATTAAAGAGAAATTTAATATAGACAAATTAACGTGGTTAGACTATGAATGCTTAAAGAGGAATCTTAAATTGTCAGGGTATAAGACTACTAATATGGATGAAATGTGGATAATGGAGAAATATTTACTTAAGGGAGAATCATCTCATATAATCTCTAAATTTAGTAAAATATTAGATGAAAATACTCCCCTGGAAAAAAGCCTGGGAATACTAGCCTGGGAAGAGGATATGAAAATTAGAATTCTAGAAGAAGATTGGATTAAAATATTCAATACCGTTAAGAACTCATCAATCAATTCTTCATATAACGTAATGATGGTAAAACTAATCCATAGATGGTATTATGTCCCTAGTAAATTAAAAAAAATATATAGTAATTTAGACGGTCTATGTTGGAAACAATGTGGACTATCAGGTACAACTTTCCACATGTGGTGGGATTGCAAAAAAATAAAAAAATTCTGGACGACACTAAGTCAAAAATGATCCACTCTTGTGGGCAAGACAATCATCTGTAACCCTATAGAATTTATTTTACATATGCAATTGGAAAGATTTCCATTAGGAGAAAGATATTTAATATCACACATATGCCTGGTAGCTAAATGGTTACTTTTGAAATACTGGAAACAACCACAGGTACCTTCCTGGAAAGAAGTAGAGAATGCCGTCTCAAATAACAGGGAGATGATAAAAGTAGAATCAGCCAATAATATATGGGGCACGACTCCTAAAGCAACGCACATGATAAAATGGCAGCTGTGGGACCAATATTTGCTATTAGGTTAGAGACTTGGTGGAGGTGGATGTTTTCCCGGTAGTGTCTGCATGACTTACGTCTTCTCCCTTCCCTTTTTTTTTTTGTCTTTTTGTTTTGTTTGTAGGTGTTGTCATATCTATGTTTTTCAGGTTATTTGTTTCTTTGTTCTGTATAATGCAATATATTGTAATACTTGTCTTATTTGATGAAGACTTATATATATATAAATAAACTTGTAAAAGAAAGTAATTATTAAGGAAAAAGGGGAGATAAAAGGAGAGAGAGAGGAAAAGAGAAAGGTTCAATTAAGTATAATGAATAATATGGGCTCTATACAGCCTTTTGATCTGGATGAGAAAAGGAAAGAAAAAGGGGAAAAGAAAGAGAAAGGAAGGAGGAAATGAGAAGGGCGAGGAAAGAGAGAAGAAAGAAAGAAGGAATAGAAAAAAAAGGGGGGAAGGAAAGGGGAAAGGAGAAAGGGGAAAAAGGACTGTATCAGATAATTGTAGCCATTATTTATTTATTATAACCTCACAGTCCAACATAATCATGAAGTCTGTAGTTAACCGATACTTAATATTTTTCTTTACAACTGGATTTTATAACCAAGTGATACATGCGAATTATAACTGTATCTATATCTATATATTGCTGATTTTTGTACTGTTTGTAACTCTCAATAAAGAAATTTAAAAGAAAAAAAAAAGAAAAAAAAAAAGATGATCTTTGTATTTTTAGGGTCCACATTAGAGCCTCTGTGAGTGAGAAGGGGATGATATGGCACCTATTTTCATGTGTTTTTTTTTTTTTTTGCAGTTTAAGCAGGTAGTGTGTGTTTAATTGCGTTCAGCATCTTGCAGCATGACTTTTCATTTTGGCATATGAAAAAAATAAAAAAATGTTAAGAGCTATTTGTTAATTGGGAATTGTTGTGCAATGATTTCTAATGCCTTCCATTGCTTTCCCTCATATTTTAATGTCCATTGGTGTGTATTTTTTTTGTCTTTTGCAGTGTTACAAACTTATCTGTAAACCATTTGCGGGTCCCATTTGGAACCCGTAAGATGTGGACCGACATTTGTCGTTTGCAGGCTTGAATGCATTTGCAGTCTTCAGGGATTGTAGCAATTGAATAGCAATTTGCAATTTTAGCGATTGTAACTCTTGCGGACTTGAAAGATCAAAGGCTTAAATGGGCTGTAAGTTCCAGTTATAACAACCACAAGGATTTCAAGCCCGTAACATGTAGACCGTTTGCGGCTCGCAAAAAAAACGCCAATTGAATAGCAAATTAGCTTACGGCCTACATTACAGGCTACTCTAACTTACAGTTGCTCAATTGAGTGAGGCCCATAGTATTTAAAGCAATGACAAAAAAAAGGATTTGGATGTAATTAAAATAAATTGCCTTTCCAACTTGTATTGAAGTTTTGTATGTTCATTGTAAATGTACTGTGGGAAACTGCATTTTTTAAAATATTTTTTTTTAAATAATAACAATCTGAGATTTCCTTTAGTCTCAGATTATAACATATTTGGAATATCCATTGCTTTAATATCCAATCATTTAATGCAGATTTGCACATCCTTTCCTAAGAAGCAATTCTTTGTGGAAGCTTTCTCTGCTATCAAGGTCTGTAGAAGTAAATAAGCAGAAACCAAAATGCAGCATTGTTACATAAAATAGGCATTACATTAAAATGTATTATTTGTCTTTACTTTCTAAAGACGTTTCCACATTAACTGCAGTGAATATGCTCTGAAGAGCACCTCTTACTTACTTTTTTTTTAATATGGGGCATTACCAGACTCTGTTTGTATCTAGAGATTCCATTTTGGAGGTTTAGAGCACTGTTTGTTATGCTGGTGCACCAGGGTGTGATTCTTTTGTGAATTGCACTTCCATTCAATCTAACTTTTGAGTGTAAGAGCAATAAACTGCATAAAGCTGAATACAGATCAAATCTAAGAAGGATAAGGGCATGATTATTTGGCTCCCTTAGGAACTCCAGAAAGTCTAATACATACCATGGGAGCTCTTATGAATGGCTTATGCAGGTTATTTCATGAAAGTATTTAATGATACACAGGTTAGGGCTTTGTCACATAAGGGAAATAGCCTACAACTACTTGTAACGGTCCTTACGGGTCCAGACACCATACTGAGCATTCTGTCTGCCTGGTATGTCTCTCTGTCTCCTGGACCCATTGCAACACATTTCCACAGCTAAGACACCATATTGAAGACTAGGGGCCTCATTAAATTCCATAAACCCTTTATGCGGCTGCAAGCTGTTAGTGGGCTGGACTAGATGTGGTAACAATCCTATAATTACAGAGTGTGACACATGCCTCAGAGCCAATTGATAGAAGGCTAGCGGAAAATGATTGACAGAGAGAGACTATAAAGCTGCGTTCCAGACACCCATGCATTGACTGTGTTGTAGATTCTCAAGTAGCACGCAGGTCCCAGAGCAGGTGGTTTGAGAAGGGATGTAGAGAGTGTAGGAGATGTTCAAAACTGATTTTTGCGTTTTTATACTTTTATATTATTCTAATAACAATTTTACACTTAAACTTTGATTATACATTTTTACTGATTGCACATAACACAAATACACATAGGGTCCATAACACACATAGATACACTTATAGCTAGGTCACTACATACACACATACCAAACCTATACCCCACCCTATACTCCAAACAGCTAATAATTACTTAAAACACACTTTTCTTTTTACCTCACAAATATATGCACAAATACTTTGTTTGATTTATCCTTATTTTATTTTAGGGATAATTATGGAGGGAGGAGGGAGGAGAGGACTGGAGAGGTGGGGAGGCGGAGAGGCGCATAAACTTCAGGATCTGAGGGGGAAAGGGCCTGATCCTGTGGGGTGGTAGTGTGGGGGAGGGGCAGGCCTTAGGTCAGATGAGGGAAAGCAGGATCCCCATTCACAGTTGGAATGGCAAGAGGCTGGATGCAGGCATATGGCCACAAACTACATTCACAAGGAAACGGTGGTCCTCCTCTGTGGCATCCATGAGCGCCCCGATATCCTTGCTGGGGGAGGGAAGTTACACCAATATGCCACCACATGTACATCACACACACTAAACATGTACATGATGACCAACAAGGACACTGACATGTCAGCTCTATGGGATTAACAAGGGAAAGATGGATCCCTCATGTGTCATTAAATCCATGAAGCTGACAAATCACTGTCATATGTGAGCACAACGCAAGTAATCAACTAATAGAGAGCCCATGTATGGGTGTGCCCACTG
Source organism: Discoglossus pictus (assembly GCA_027410445.1). Lineage (NCBI taxonomy): Eukaryota > Metazoa > Chordata > Amphibia > Anura > Alytidae > Discoglossus > Discoglossus pictus. The sequence goes on along the minus strand of CM050163.1, from coordinate 172,820,125 downwards.
AAGCGCATGCAGTTACAGACCGCAGCCGGAATCAAGATAGCATTAGGAACCAAGGACAATCAAGATCACGTATCAAAGAATAGATCACATCTAGCAAATGATAGCTACTCATAGTTTCAATTAAGTGAATCATCCAGGTTCAAGCCTAGATGTCAGATAGTTAGGAATGAACACAAACCAATGTATTATTCCACATAATTAACACATATACCTTTCTTTTCTCTTTTCCAGCTTCCAGGATGTCTGGCTCCAGAAGTGAGCCAGAGGTGGGGGGAGTCGGCTCCATCGGAGCAGGACTTAAGGGACCAGGCCCCCATCCAGCAGGAAAAGATGCAGGGGGATGTGAGGGCACTGGTTACGTGGAGTAGGACGTCATCTGAGCAGTGGGGTCACCTGCAGGACCATCCACCACACGCTGGCATTTGACCCCACTGTCCCCCTCCTCCAATGACTACAGCCATTGCCAGGGCCCTCTCGCTGGAGTAATGATCAGGGATTGCCACCACCTCCACCTTTTCACAGCAGTGCATCAGCCTGACTCCCACTACCAGGCCCACCACCACCAGCACCCCTATGGTGCCAGGCTCCAGCTGGACCACAGCCCCTCCCCACTGGGCCACCACCTCCTCACCCATCAAAGGCCCCCCAGCAGGGACCTCCATCCCACCAAGCCAGGATGCTCAGAGGGAGATGCTGGCCATTATACAACAGCATCTGCAGTGCCTTCGGGAGATCCAGGCCTGCATCTCCACCAATCACGCAAAGATCATGAGAAGCCTGGCCAGGTTAAATAGGGAAGAGAGGAGACACCACCTAATGACAGAATCCTACCTTGCCGGGCTGCTCAGGATGGGGGAGGACCAAAGCACAATACAGCAAGTAACTGCAGATGCCATGAGCAGTGTTCTGGTCCCCAGCCCTGCCTCCTCCACCTCGGAGGCCTCGTCTGTGTAACCACAGCCTGGGCACTCCTCTCCTCCCCCATGTCTCCACCACTGCCACTAGCACCAAGACGGCGGATGCTCAAGGGGGATTGGGGCCCTGAGGCATTGTGGAGGATTATGTAGGGTCTGCACATATTTTAGTTGCCTTCTCCACAGCAATCTCTTGGTCCAAATGTTAAAGTAAGCTAGCATGGCTACAGAGTGTATGATCAAGGCCTACGTGATGGTGTTATTTTGGACGGAGATGGATACCTCCCATAACGTGGTCCATGATCCTCTTCTCTGTGGACATGTAGGGTTCTGTTTCTGTTTAACATTTCGTCAATTGATGGTAACTGATGAATGCTGTGGTCCCTATTTTTTTTGTGCCTTTTTTTGCAAGTTATTGTTTTCTTTTTTTTGTTTTACGCACAATTCAGGTCCATGAAAGCATCCTCTGCATCTGCAAGCATTGTCAAAGAAATTAATAATTGCAAGATATTCCCAGTGCCTCTCAGGTGGAGAGAAGGAGGACTGCCCAGTCAGGCCTAACTGGCCTGACACAGTGAGTGCTGAGGCAGTAGTGGAGACTGCCAGTTTGAGAAGAGTCTGTGTGACTGGAAGTCACAGACTGATGCAAGAGTGGAACTTTAGGGAATAGAGAAAGTTGGCTGTGTAGATTTGGAGGAGGGGGGTTGAGGATGGGGAGGGGGGTTGAGGAGGGGGGTTGAGGTTGAGGAGGGGGATGAGCGGGGGGATGAGGAGCTGGTTGAGGAGGGGGGTTGAAGAGGGGGGTTGAGGAGGGGGTTTGAGGAGGGGGTGAGGAGGGAGGTTGAGGAGGGAGGATGTGGAGGGAGGATGAAGACAGAGGTTGAGTAGGTGGTTGAGGATGAGGAGGGGGGTTGAGGAGGGAGGTGGAGGAGGGAGGTTGAGGAGGGTCATTGAGGCGGGGGGTTGAGCATGAGGAGGGGGGTTGAGGAGGGGGTTTAGGAGAGAGGATGAGGAGGGGGGTTGAGGATGAGAAGGGAGGATGAGGAGGGCTGTTGTGGAGGGGGGTTGAGGATGAGAAGAATGATAAGGGAGGGGGAGGGAAAGAGACACGAGGGAGAGGGGAAAAAAGACACAGGGAAGGGAGAGGGGGGAGAGACACAGGGGAGGGAGGGGGAAGCGACACAGGGGAGGGAAAGAGAGAGGGGGGACACAAGAAAGGGGCACAGAGAGCACACAAGAGGGGGCACACAAGATTGGGACACAGAGGGCGCAAGAGGGACACAGAGGGCAGCACATTTCCCACCCTCGGCTTATACTCGAGTCACTAAGTTTTCCCAGTATTTTGTGGTAAAATAGGTGCCTTGGCTTATACTCGGGTTGGCTTATCCTCAAGTATATATGGTAATTCTTCAATTAGTATATAAAAAAATATAGAGACGAGCCAAAGGACACGCAAGGAGATGCTCGCTATGAATGACAAAGGTACTTAGAGTATAAAAAGCTTAATGTTGTGTGCCAAACAGCATTGCCATGGCTTCAAATTTTATTGACCGTAATTTTTTCATGGGCAAGTCGCTAGTATATATATTCATACCGTATATACTCAAGTATAAGCCGAGGAGAAGGAGGAGGATGATGATAAGGGAGGGAGGAGAAGGAGGATAACGGGGGGAAGGAGGCGGATGGTGATAAGGGGGGAAGGAGGAGAAGGAGGAGGATGATGATAAGGGAGGGAGGGGGAGGATGATAAGGGGGGAAGGAGGATGATAATGGTGGGAGAAGCAGGATGATAAGGGGGAGGAGGAGGATGATAAGGGGGGAAGGAGGAGGATGATCAGGGGGGATGGACCCTCTTTTCCACCCTGAGCTTATACTTGAGTAAATAACTTTTTACCGTTTTTTTTTTGTGGTAAAATTAGGTGCCTCGGCTTATACTCAGGTCGGCTTATACTAGAGTATATACGGGTAGATATAGATATTTATAAATATATATAGATATCTTCTTGAATTGCAGGGATGCACAATGGATGAAATCTAGGTGCCTGTAAGCATTATGTGGCATGACAATTGGCCTACTGGCATTTGTTGGGCCCTGTAAATTATTATTTTTATTTAAAGTACAGTATCCAATTTTGTTCTGGTTGCTTGAGTCCTGGTTAAGAGAGAGTCTACTGTATTCCACTGTATATAGACACATCTGGACATATGTCTATTTGAACAGGATCATAAGTAGGAGTCAACATGGATTTATGAGGGATCGGTCATGTCAAATTAATTTTAATTAGTTTCTATGAGGAGGTTAGTAGGAACCTGGATCAAGGCAACTCAGTGGATGTAGTCTTTTTGGATTTTGCAAAGGCTTTTGATACAGTGCCACATGGGAGACTATTGTGCAAACTAAGAGATACAGGAGTTGCAGTAAATATCTGCTCATGGATTGAGAGCTGGCTAAAAGACAGGAAGCAAAGGGTTGTTTTAAATGGAACATACTCCGATTGGACTAATGTGGTAAGTGGGGTTCCTCAGGGTTCAGTATTAGGTCCTCTCCTTTTTAACATATTTATTAATGACTTAGAGGTAGGATTGGAGTGTGGTGTCTCCATTTTCGCTGATGACACGAAGTTGTGCAAGGTAATTAAATCAGATAGTGATGTGCTGTCCCTCCAAAAAGATTTACATAAAATTGAGGAATGGGCATCTAAATGGCAGATGAGATTAAATAAGAATACATGTAAAGTTATGCATCTTGGAAGGAAAATAGCCATGCAATTTATAATCTTAATGCAGCAAATCTAGGTGTATCGGATATTGAAAGTGTAACAGTGCTCAAAGCCAAGCAGCAGCTGCAAAGGCAAATAAAATATTAGCATGTATTAAGAAGGGTATAGAAGCCAGGGCAGCAAATATAATTCTGCCACTATACAAATCTCTAGTACGCCCTCATTTGGAATATGGAGTACAATTTTGGGCACCACTTCATAAAAAGGACATTTTAGAGCTGGAAAAGGTACAGAGGAGGGCAACAAAACTAATAAGGGGAATGGAGGGGCTAAGTTATGAAGAAAGACTAACCAAATTAAACTTATTTTCTCTAGAAAAAAGGCGTCTAAGAGGAGATATGATTACCTTATATAAATACATCCAGGGTCAGTATAAAGATTTGTCAAGGGAGCTTTTTGTACCAAGAGGTTTTCAACTGACAAGAGGACATCCCTTGAGGTTAGAAGTAAAAAGATTCCACCTTAAAGAAAGAAAAGGGTTCTTCACAGTAAGGGTGGGTTATCTGTGGAATTCTCTACCAGAGGAGGTGGTGACAGCAGATTCGATAGATAACTTTAAAAGGAGACTGGATTTATTTCTAATTAAAAAGGGAATTCAGAGTTATCATGGATAATTAGAGAGGCAGTATCGATCCAGGGAGAAGTCCGGTCGCCGGTGTCTGGGATCAGGAGGGAATTGATTTTTTTTTTTATATATACAACTAATTAATTAATGGTTAATCCGTATATTGCAGATCAGAGGAGATCTTAAAAGATTGAACTTGATGGACTGAAAGTCTTTTTTCAACCTTAAATACTATGGCCCTCATTCAATTGCGATTTGGCCAATTGAATAGTGCTCTAAATAAGCACATAACATATATTTTTTAAATAAGTTTTTAGTTAGTGAAAACCTTGCTTTTAGATAGATGCTTACTAAGTAAAAACTTCTTTAAAAATATATGTCATGTGCTTATTTAGACCCATATTCAATTGGCCAAATTGCAATTGAATGAGGGCCTATGTAACTATGTAACTATGTAACTATGTGTATCTATATCAGTGGTTCTCAACCCTCTCCTCAGGACCCCACAGACATGACCGGAATTCGATTTAACAGTGTGCAATTAGAGGCTCCGTGGCCTGTTGAATACTAATTGTCTCACCTGTGTTCACACACTCTTAAATCAAAATCCTGGCATGTCTGTGGGGTCCTAAGGAGAGTGTTGAGAACCACTGATATACATTAAAGTCAGGATAAACTATACATTTGACACTTAAGTGTCCCTTAAACAATCACTAGCTTTTGAAAATAAATATAGTTTATTCCAGCCACAATACAAATGCATACCTAATTTTTTTATGTACCTCAACTTACTAATTAAAATTATTTTCCCCATCAACCACTTTAATTGAATGGTCCCATTTTATACCAGTCTTTTTGCAATAAAAAGAACTTTCAAATGATCATGCAAGCACAAATATAATTCCTCTACATGTGTATTATGTTCTGTAAGTAAACCAGAGAGTATTTTCATGCTCTGTCACTTGTCACTGTTTAAAGTGCAAACTTTCGTTAGTAACATCTGCTAAATATAAATCTAGGTGCTGATTTTGCTTTGAAGTTAAATTTTATAATTAGATTCATTCACCTTGTAAATCTTTCATTCTGCAATATTGTCTGCTTTTTCTTTTATCTTTTTTTTTATTGAATCCAGCTGGCATTCCATCACTTCAATAAAATTTTATGAACTTGCATATTGTACTATCAATATGGATTGGGCAGCAGTAACTTCTTTGTTACAGACTTCAAATTTTGTATAGTTCGTAATTTGTGCATTTTAATTTTGTGCAAATGAAAGTTAGTTGTACATTATTTGCATGAACAAATTATTATCTTTGCATTGTGGGTAAATACAGTGAAATGTATTCACGTATCCAAAATTAATGTTTATTTATTTTTGAATATAGCTGATATATACTTTGTTTTTATTATTATTCTTTTTGCAGCCTTTATAATTTTATTATTTGAGGTATATATTTTTTTTACTTCTCTTTTGGCATGTTGTTATTATTCAGTGCAATTCAAATTACAGCAGAAAATATACTTTCTACTAGCGACTTGCCCGTCAAAAATGCCGACAATAACATTTGAAGGCTGACTATGCTATTTGCCACACAATGCCAGGCTCTCCCCCCTCTCGCACCATCTACTTTACAGGCTTTGCGATGAGTGCCCTTGCCATGAGTGCCTTCGGCCAACCTACCACTTTCACGCCTTGCAATGAGCACCTTCAGCGCTCATTGCGAGCCTCTCCCACCGTCGCTCATTCCAGGCTTAGTCCAACCGGCAACTTTCATGCCTCGCAATGAGCACCTTTGGCGCTCATTGCGAGCCTCTCCCCCCCTCTACTTTATGGGCCTCGCAATGAGTTCCTGTAGTGCTCATTGCGAGCCCCCCATATTGCAGACCTTGCGTAAGCAGCCACTTTCTTGACTCACTTTGACCACCTTCAGCGCTCCCTGCGAGCCTCTCCCCAATCTCTTAGAAGGATCTTGCAAGGCCACCATTTCTTGCACAAAGTCATGCTTCGGTGCTCATCTGTGGCGCTCATCGCAAGGAGCACAATCCCATAACTTTTAACATGGAGTGACGGACAAACTCAAAATACTACAACTATTATATGTGATAGATGACATTTGCATTGGATGGTGTCATGAACGATTTGAGGGACATGATGGGACCCCACAAGCAACTATTTGGATCTCTGGCACACTGGGTGCTAATGTCAGGGGCTATTACAACGCACCTGAAACTTGTTGTGGGGACAGTTACTTGATTGTTTTTGTGTGTAGTGTAGTGTGGGCCACATTAATTAATTGTGTGGTTACTACATCAGGTTATATGCACTGTAATAATGTCATCTTACCCATAAATAGTGGATACAGTTCCTGCCATGATTGTTAGTGGGTGAACAAATGGGTAAAGATTCTACAGGAATTTATGTGGATTTGCAACTACTAAGAGTTGGCCAGGCATGAATCCTCTGGCTTTACTTATGAAGGTTTTAGTTTTATGGTCCTCTGTAGTGATGTCGCAAACATAAAATTTTTGGTTCGTGAACCGCGAACCGCCGCATATGTTCGCGAACCCAGCGAACCGCCATAGACTTCAATAGGCAGGCGGATTTTAAAATCCACAGGGACTCTTTCTGGCCACAATAGTGATGGAAAAGTTGTTTCAAGGGGACTAACACCTGGACTGTGGCATGCCGAAGGGGGATCCATGTCAAAACTCCCACGGAAAATTACATAGTTGATGCAGAGTCTGGTTTTAATCCATAAAGGGCATAAAAAACCTAACATCCCCCTCCATCATAATCCTCACCTGTATCTCTTTACCCCCTCCCTCATCATCCTCCCCTGTGTCTATTTCTTCCCTTCCTCATCACCCTCCCCTGTGTCTCATCCCCCCTCCCTCATCATCCTCCCACCACCCTCATCATCCTCCCCTGTATCTCTTTACCCCCTCCCTCATCATCCTCCCCTGTGTCTCTTCCCCCCTCCATCATCATCCTCCCCTGTGTCTCTTTCCCCCCTCCCTCATCATCCTCCCCTGTGTCTCTTTCCCCCCCTCATCGTCTTCCCCTGTGTCTCTTCCCCCCTCCCTCATCATCCTCCCCTGTGTCTCTTTCCCCCCTTCCTCATCACCCTCCCCTGTGTCTCATCCCCTCTCCCTTATCATCCTCCCACCTCCCTCATCATCCTCCCCTGTATCTCTTTACCCCCTCCCTCATCATCTTCCCCTGTGTCTCTTCCCCCCTCCATCATCATCCTCCCCTGTGTCTCTTTCCCCCCTCCCTCATCATCCTCCCCTGTGACTCTTTTCCCCATATCTCATCATCTTCCCCTGTGTCTCTTCCCCCCTCCCTCATCATCCTCCCCTGTGTCTGTTTCCCCCCTCCCTCATCATCCTTCCTTGTGTCTCTTCCCCCCTACCTCATCATCCTCCCCTGTGTCTCTTTCCCCTCCCTCATCATCCTCCCCTGTTTCAGTTTCCCCCCCTCCCTCATCATCCTCCCCTGTGTCTCTTTCCCCCTTCCTCATCACCCTCCCCTGTGTCTCATCCCCCCTCCCTCATCATCCTCCCACCTCCCTCATCATCCACCCCTGTATCTCTTTACCCCCTTCCTCATCATCCTCCCCTGTGTCTCTTCCCCCCTCCATCATCATCCTCCCCGGTGTTAGGGTGTGGCATGTTAGGAATAAGTGTGAGGGGTTTTAGGTCTTAGGGATAAGTGTGAGAATGTTAGGGTTAGGTGTTAGATTGATGGGTGTTATGGATAAGTGTGAGGGGTGTTAGGATTAGGGTAAGGGGTGATAGGGATAAGTGTGATGGGTGTTAGGGTAAGGGATGTTAGGGTTAGGTGTTAGGGTAAGGGCTGTTAGTGATAAGTGTAAGGGGGTATTAGGGTTAGTTGTTAGGTTGAGGGGTGTTAGGGTTAGGTGTTATCGTAAGGGCTGTTAGGGATAAGTGTAAGGGGGTATTAGGGTTAGGTGATAGGGTGAGGGGTGTTAGGGATAAGTGTGAGGGGTGTTAGGGTTAGGGTGAGGGGTGTTAGGGATAAGTGTAAGGGATGTTTGGGTTAGGTGTTAGGGATAAGTGTGAGGGGTGTTAGGGTTAGGGTGAGTGGTGTTAGGGATAAGTGTGAGGGGTGTTAGTGTAAGGGGTGTTAGGGATAAGTGTGAGGGGTGTTAGGGTTAGGTGTTAGATTGAGGGGTGTTTGGGATAAGTGTAAGGGATGTTAGGGTTAGGTTTTAGGGATCAGTGTGAGGGGTGTTAGGGTTAGGGTGAGGGGTGTTAGGGATAAGTGTGAGGGGTGTTAGGGTTAGATGTTAGCGTTAGGGATGTTAGGGTTAGGTGATAGGGATAAGTTTGAGGGGTGTTAGGGCTAGGGTAAGGGGTGTTAGGGATAAGTGGGAGGGGTGTTAGGGTGAGGGGTGTTAGGGATAAGTATGAGGGGTGTTAGGGTTAGGTGTTAGGGTGAGGGGTGTTAGGGATAAGTGTCAGGGGTGTTAGGGTTAGGTGGTAGGGTGATGGATGTTAGGGTTAGGTGTTAGGTAAAGTGTGAGGGGTGTTAGGGTTAGGGGTGTTAGGGATAAGTGTGAGGGGTGTTATGGTTAGGTTTTAGGGATAAGTGTCATCGGTGTTAGAGTTAGGGTAAGGGGTGTTAGGGATAAGTGTGAGGGGTGTTAGGGTTAGGGTGAGGGGTGTTAGGGATAAGTGTGAGGGGTGTTAGGGTTAGGGTGAGGAGTGTTAGGGATAAGTGTGAGGGCTGTTAGGGTTAGGTGTTAGGGTGAGGGGTGTTAGGGATAAGTGTAAGGGGTGTTAGGATTAGGTGGTAGAGTGAGGGATGTTACGGTTAGGTGTTAGGGATAAGTGTGAGGGGTGTTAGGGTTAGGGTGAGGGGTGTTAGGGATAAGTGTGAGGGGTGTTAGGGTTAGGTGTTAGGGTGAGGGATATTAGGGTTAGGTGTAAGGGATAAGTGTGAGGGGTGTTAGGGTTAGGTTAAGGGGTGTTAGGGATAAGTGTGAGAAGTGTTATGGTTAGGGTGAGGGGTGTTAGGGATAAGTGTGAGGGGTGTTAGGGTTAGGTTAAGGGGTGTTAGGGATAAGTGTGAGGGGTGTTAGGGTTATGTGTTAGGGTGAGGGGTGTTTGGGATAAGTGTAAGGGATGTTAGGGTTAGGTGTTAGGGATCAGTGTGAGGGGTGTTAGGTGTTAGGGTGAGGGGTGTTAGGGATAAGTGTGAGGGGTGTTAGGGTTAGATGTTAGAGTGAGGGATGTTAGGGTTAGGTGTTAGGGATAAGTGTGAGGGGTGTTAGGGTTAGGGTAAGGGGTGTTAGGGATAAGTGTGAGGGGTGTTAGGGTGAGGGGTGTTAGGGATAAGTGTGAGGGGTGTTAGGGTTAAATGTTAGGGTGAGGGGTGTTAGGGATAAGTGTAAGGGGTGTTAGGGTTAGGTGGTAGGGTGAGGGATGTTAGGGTTAGGTGTTAGGGATAAGTGTGAGGGGTGTTAGGGTTAGGGTGAAGGGTGTTAGGGATAAGTGTGAGGAGTGTTAGGGTTAGGTGTTAGGGTGAGGGATGTTAGGGTTAGGTGTTAGGGATAAGTGTAAGGGATGTTAGGGTTAGGGGTGTTAGGGATAAGTGTGAGGGGTGTTAGGGTTAGGGTGAGGGGTGTTAGGGATAAGTGTGAGGGGTGTTAGGGTTAGGGTGAAGAGTGTTAGGGATAAGTGTGAGGGCTGTTAGGGTTAGGTGTTAGGGTGAGGGGTGTTAGGGATAAGTGTAAGGGGTGTTAGGGTTAGGTGGTAGGGTGAGGGATGTTAGGGAGGGGTGTTAGGGATAAGTTTGAGGGATGTTAGGGTTAGGGTGAGGGGTGTTAGGGATAAGTGTGAGGGCTGTTAGGGTTAGGTGTTAGGGTAAGGGGTGTTAGGGATAAGTGTAAGGGGTATTAGGGTTAGGTGGTAGGGTGAGGGATATTAGGGAGGGGTGTTAGGGATAAGTGTGAGGGGTGTTAGGGTTAGGGTGAGGGGTGTTAGGGATAAGTGTGAGGGGAGTTAGGGTTAGGTGTTAGAGTGAGGGATGTTAGGGATAAGTGTAAGGGATATTAGGGTTAGGTGGTAGGGTGAGGGATGTTAGGGAGGGGTGTTAGGGATAAGTGTGAGGGGAGTTAGGGTTAGGTGTTAGGGTGAGTGATGTTAGGGTTAGGTGTTAGGGATAAGTGTGAGTGGTGTTAGGGTTGGGTTAAGGGGTGTTAGGGATAAGTGTAAGGGGTATTAGGGTTAGGTGGTAGGGTGAGGGATGTTAGGGAGGGGTGTTAGGGATAAGTGTGAGGGGTGTTAGGGTTAGGGTGAGGGGTGTTAGGGATAAGTGTGAGGGGAGTTAGGGTTAGGTGTTAGGGTGAGGGATGTTAGGGATAAGTGTAAGGGGTATTAGGGTTAGGTGGTAGGGTGAGGGATGTTAGGGAGGGGTGTTAGGGATAAGTGTGAGGGGAGTTAGGATTAGGTGTTAGGGTGAGGGATATTAGGGTTAGGTGTTAGGGATAAGTGTGAGTGGTGTTAGGGTTGGGTTAAGGGGTGTTAGGGATAAGTGTGAGAAGTGTTAGGGTTAGGGTGAGGGGTGTTAGGGATAAGTGTGAGGGGTGTTAGCGTTAGGTTAAGGGGTGTTAGGGATAAGTGTGAGAAGTGTTAGGGTTAGGGTGAGGGGTGTTAGGGATAAGTGTGAGGGATGTTAGGGTTAGGGTGAGGGGTGTTAGGGATAAGTGTGAGGGGTGTTATTGTTAGGTGTTAGGGTGAGGGGTGTTAGGGATAAGTGTAAGAGGTGTTAGGGTTAGGTGTTAGGGTGAGGGATGTTAGGGTTAGGTGTCAGGGATAAGTGTAAGGGTTGTTAGGGTTAGGTGTTAGGTTGAGGGGTGTTAGGGATAAGTGTAAGGGGTGTTCAGGTTAGGTGAAAGGGTGAGGGATGTTAGGGTTAGGTGTTAGGGATAAGTGTGAGGGGTGTTAGGGTTAAGTGTGAGGGGTGTTAGGGTTAGGTATTAGGGTGATGGGTGTTAAAGATAAGTGTAAGGGGTGTTAGGGTGAGGCATGTTAGGAATAAGTGTGAGGGGTCTTAGGTCTTATGGATAAGTGTGAGGGGTTTTAGGGTTAGGTGTTAGGTTGATGGGTGTTATGGATAAGTGTGAGGGGTGTTAGGGTTGGGTGCTAAGGTGAGAGGAGGATGATGATAAGGGGGGGAAGAGACACAGGGGTGTCCTTGCAGCAGAGATCAAAAGAGTCCTTCAGGACTGTATTGCACTCTGTGTACAGTAGCCTAGATTTGGTTTTCCCTATTGATGCAGTATCACCTACACTCAGCCTCCTCTCAGTAAGACTGCAAGTTAGTTATGATTCCAAAATGGCTGCTGTCCATGAGTTAGAAGGGTCTGGAAGGCAGGGTATGATGCTGATTGGCTGGAATGTGTCTGCTGACTGTGAGTTGCAGGGTCAAAGTTTGCTCAATGATAAAGTATAGGGGGTGGGTCGAATATCGCATATGTTCGCAGATCGCCGCGAATGCGAACATGCTATGTTCGCCGGAAACAGTCCACCGGTGAACTATTCGCGACATCTCTAGTCCTCTGTATGAGGAGAGCAAAGCACAGGCCTGGGTTATAATTGACCTAAACAAATATCCCTGGATAGTTATTGCCCTGTCTGAAGTTGTCCAAAGGGACTAAGAGATAAACAGTATTGATAGAAAATTTGTAATGATAACAAGAAAGCCAGACCCCCTCTATACACCTGGAAATCATGTGGATGAGGGCTAAAGCAAGCCCTATTTTGACCAGGAGGATGGGCTAGTACTGGGGGGGGGGTGTATTTGGTGTTTTGTGTTATCTGAAAATGTGTCTTTAAAATAAAGAGGTTCCAGTCTGATTTAAACTCACTAACTAATGATGGTGTCTCAGTCTGAGTGGAACATTCTAAAACCAAAGGAATTTCTGCCTGTGTCTTTCTTCTGGGCGAGTTATTAACTTATGCTCTCCTGTGTTCATCTAAGATGGTGTTCTAGCTGGGTGCTGAGAAGTAAACAAAAAGTCGCAATCCACATAGAGAGAATTGGGATGAGCGTGATTTCCCCAAAGCTGGTGGTCGTAACAGATGGGTTGTATATAGTGATGTCGCGAACATCAAATTTTCAGTTCGCGAACATCGGACGCGAACTTCAATCAAATGTTCGCGAACGGGCGAACATTGGCCATCCGCCATAGTCTTCAATGGGCAGGCGAATTTCAAAACCCACAGGGACTCTTTCTGGCCACAATAGTGATGGGAAAGTTGTTTCAAGGGGACAGACAGCTGGACTGTGGCATGCCGGAGGGGGACCCATGGCAAAACTCCCACGGAAAATTACATAGTTGATGCAGAGTCTGGTTTTAAGCCATAAAGGGCATAAATCACCTAACATTCCTAAATTGTTTGGAATAACATGCTTTAAAACATCAGGTATGATGTTGTATTGATCAGGTAGTGTAAGGGTTAAACCCGCTTCACAGTAACAGACCAATCTCCCCGTTTAATGTACTGCAAACAACCGCAAACAGTCCCTTTGCACAACCGCAAACTCCCCATTTGCACAAGGTTGGATACCAAGCTAGCCATGTCCCGTTCCTTGTCCTCACTGATGTCATTGAAGGTCTCTTCCTCCAACCAGCCACCAAGGTTACCCGAAAGGTGACAACAAGCCCCCGGGACGCCTGCTGTGTTTGGTCTTCCACTACCTCAAAGCCACCTTCCTCCTCTGACTCCTCTTCTTCAGACTCCTCTCTCTGCGTTGCCTCTGTCTGCGTTATTATAAGGTGTGTACTGTTAAGTAGTACTATTCCTATAGGTTTAATCCCTGTTACATCCACTATTAAGGGACGTGTATATGGCATTGCTTTTTGGAGCAGGGAGATGGAAAAAGATGCTTGGTCGGACCTCCTACCTCAAATTTGGGTCACTGCACGTGCAATCTAAGGTGCCACCAGATATGAGTGTCACTGTGCACTTGCAAAAGTTGGCAGAGTAGATGCAATAGGCTGCACACACACGCCTGTAGGCAGGCAATTGCTATTCAATCTATTACAGTCAATAAAGTTTTTTTTTTTTTCACTGTACACTACGGTTGCACCAGATATGACGTATCACTGTGCACTGGCAAAAGTTGGCAGAGTAGATGCAATAGGCTTCACACACACGCCTGTAGGCAGCCAATTGCTATTCAATCTATTACAGTCAAAAAAGTGTTGTTTTATTTCACTGAGCACAATATAAGCTGTTTGGTGTCACACACAGACGCTGGCAGGCAGGCATATGCAATTAGATTACACAGAAAAAATTATAAAATAAAAACAATTATGTTCTAGCCCTAAAAAGGGCTTTTTGGGTTGCTGTCCTTGCAGCAGATATCAGATGAGTCCTTCAGGTCTGTAGTGGAAGCTAAATACACAGCCTGGCTATCTATTTCCCTATTAAATCTCCAGCAGCTACACTATCTGTCCTCTCACAACGAATGCAGCTTTAGAATCATTCTAAAATGTATGCTGTCCTTCAGATGGAAGGCTCTGGAAGGGAGTGTATGCTGCTTATTGGCTGGAATGTTACATAGTTACATAGTTACATAGGCCCTCATTCAATTGCAATTTGGCCAATTGAACAGGGGTCTAAATAAGCACATAACATATTTTTTTAAAGAAGTTTTTAGTTAGTGAACATCTATCCAAAAGCAAGGTTTTCACTAACTAAAAACTTATTTAAAAAAAATATGTTATGTGCTTATTTAGAGCCCTATTCAATTGGCTTTCAGTCCATCAAGTTCAACCTGTTAAGATCTCCTCTGATCTGCAATATGCGGATTAGTTATTAATTAAATTATTGATTAAATAATTATTAATAGTATAGTATTGGAGAATGAATAAAGAGTTAGTCCATCAAGTTCAATTTTTTTTAGATCTCTATTGATCTTTTTAATTTGGACTATTTATTATTATTGTTAATTGTTAACTATTGTTAATTGATCCAGAGGAAGGCAAACATAAAAAAATAAAAAAAATGTGTCTGCTGACTGTGAGGTGCAGGGTCAAAGTTTCCTCAATGATAAAGAATAGGGGGCGAACCCAAAAGCGCATGTGTTCGCCGACCGATGCGAATGCGAACATGCCAAAATCGCCGCGAATAGTCCGCGGGTGAACTGTCCGCGACATATCTAGTTGTATATCCAATTTTATGTTCTTCATTGTTGTTTTGGGAGATATATGTATAGATTTCAAGTAATTGTAGCACGATTATGCTAAGATAGCATTAGTGACTACACTATGTATATACTACACGTCTTATATATACTTATTACACCAAAACTCAGTAAAACACCCTTTCTGGGTCACTACCTTGTTGTGGTGAAGGGGCTGGTGTTCTTCATGGAAGCTATGAGTAATGCCTTGTAGGGTCACCCAAGATGGACATGCTATAGAAAAATGGTCAAACAAAAAACAGTCTACTGGAGAAGGAACTCGCAACCCAATCCAGTATCTTTGCTAAGTCAATCTTATAGATTAGCACAACCAGATACATAATTATATGGCACTGGAAGATGAACCTCTCAAGTATGAAGGTACCTATCACATTAAAAGAGGAGGGGGGAAAGAGCGTACTACCTCTTAGTGCAAATCCCTACAGTCTTCAATAGTGATAAAAGGTTGATATATGTGTTCAACCCTCATCTATATATGAGCTATATGTTGTGTGTCCTAGGGTACATTGATTCAGTTTTCATGGGTATTCCTAGTGTTCCACTGTTATCGTGTGCATCAGTGATAGTATATATCTTTAGACCAATAAATGTAAATATGTTCTGTAAAAATGAATTATTTACCGATATGTTCCTGGAAGAGATTATCACATATATAATTGTGAGCGTACGGGCCGTTGCTCACGCTTGCCAGCGGCCCTCGCGAAGCGAGGGATGCGTGCAAGGGCCTCATTTGTTGGGATGGAGCAGCCACCTCCTCCCCACAATGCCCCGGTTCGGGTTCCGGAGGGGGAGCCAGACGCCGCCACTGCCACTAGCCGAACCCGCCAGACGCCGCCACTGCCAGTAGCCGCACCATCCCGGGGCCCGGCAATCCAGTTGTTGGGATGGAGCAGCCACCTCCTCCCCACAATGCCGCCACTGCCACTCGCTCCATCCCAGCAATTTAGGCCCTTGCCCGCAGCCCTCGCGTAGCGAGGGATGCGAGCAAGGGCCTCAGTTGTTGGGATGGAGCAGCTACCTCCTCCCCACAATGCCCCGGTTCGGGTTCCGGAGGGGGAGCCAGACGCCGCCACTGCCACTAGCCGAACCCGCCAGACGCCGCCGCTGCCAGTAGCCGCACCATCCCGGGGCCCGGCAATCCAGTTGCTGGGATGGAGCAGCCACCTCCTCCCCACAATGCCGCCACTGCCACTAGCCGAACCCGCCAGACGCCGCCACTGCCAGTAGCCGCACCATCCCGGGGCCCGGCAATCCAGTTGTTGGGATGGAGCAGCCACCTCCTCCCTACAATGCCCCGCGCAGGGCAGACGCCGCCACTGCCAGTAGCCGCACCATCCCAGGGCCCGGCAATCCAGTTGTTGGGATGGAGCAGCCACCTCCTCCCCACAATGCCCCGCGCAGGGCCGGCCTGGGGAACAGGAAACACCATGGATCCGTGGACTGGAGCAGGCCTCAGAGCTGGAGGAGCCGGGCCTGGGTAGCTGACTGTGAGTGACAGGGAGATAATGGGGTCTGAGGAACATGTGCAATCACTGAGACCTGCCATATAAACTAATTATACACTGATCATTAACACCATGTGTATGTATATAATGTGTGTGTGTATTGTGTGTGTGTATAGATATTATGTGTGTGTTTATTGTGTGTATATATTGTGTGTGTATGTATGTACAATGTGTGTGTGTGTGTGTATATAAATATATAATGTGTGTGTATATTGTGTGTGTGTATTGTTTGTGTATATATAATGTGTGTGTATATTGTGTGTGTATATATAATGTGTGTGTATATTGTGTGTGTATCAACTGCGGCCCTCGCGAAGCAACTGCAACCCTCGCAAACTTTACGGCGCAACGCAAACAACATACGAGACACGTTAACACACATTACGGACTCGTAAAAATCGGCCGCAACCCGCGGACATGAAAAAATGAAAAACACAATAAATACACACAACACATACATAAAAAGCTTACCTACAGCAAGAGGGAGCATCCAGGACCTCAAAAAATGAAGTTACACCTTCATTTAACTCATAATAAAAGAGTTTAGACACTAAAAAATTCTCTAAGCGAGAGAAAAAATGGCCGACGAACAAAACGAAAACGAGGCTACAGCACTCTAAATACGCAAAACACCACAAGAAACACGCAAAACACCACAAAACACCTACGGATATTCCACTACAGACGCATACCACACATTAGCCGGCTTTTTTAGAACAATGCGGAACTACACAACTTCACTAATGGTTTCGTCTCGCGCACGCACACTATTACACTGCACAAATTCACCACGCTTACACAGCAGCTCCACACTACTAATGCTGCAGCAACATCAAAACAGATTGCAGCTCTTCAACAATGCTTCAAAATAGGTAAAATATATTCATTTATTCATTTGTATTATATATTTCAGTAGTACACACAAAACAACATTAGCTACCTTACAATTCCATTGCCGTCATTTTTTGACGGGCAATTCGCTAATATTATATAATGTCTCAAAGAACCCATGCTTGCCAGTTGATTTAAGGAGACATACGTAAGAAACTAAATAAATAAATAGATTGATAAGCTACGAGCAAGCTATGGCCCTCGTTTAATTAGCCCTCATAGTTCCCTTGGTCCATGCAAAAGACATTTGTTTGCTGTTTGCAAGGACCTATTCCTCAGTATGTCCCTCTCAGCCTGCTTTGCGAGACGACACCAAAAAACAGCCTGGAACAGGCTCCGAGAGAGCTACTTAATAACACGCAGTCATAAATCTATGAGGTGAACCTCGCACCTTGGAAGAATCCCTACGGGCACAAAAAAGTGCCAGCAAGGGCTCCTAAATCCTCTATGTGCTGCCTCGGAGCAGCCCAACACCGCCGTGTGATGCTCTCCCCCTGCTCCCTAAACACATTCCCATGCTGCAGGGGTCCCTATAGAGACCCCTGCAGCCTCCCCACATTAACCCCTTTCAGCGGGAGTCCCCCATCGGCATTGTTCAGGCTCCTGCCGCACTTAAAACTTTTACATTTCCTGCCGCTGTTCCTTTAAGGGCCAGCGGCACACTATTAACCAATCCCGGCCTTTGGGGTACTTTCAGTACCCCCGAGGCACCTAACATTACCCCCTCAATGCTGAAGGTACCCATCGCCACCCCTAAAGTCTCCCCAATATTAACCCCTTGCTGCAGGGGTCCCCGATCAGCATCAATCAGGCCCCATTTGCATTTAAAAATGTTAAATCACCCACTGTGGGATCTTAAAGGGCCTTCGGCACAATATAAACCGATTACGGATGCGGCACCTAAAATTAACGCACCTCTATGTTGGGGGTCCCCATCGGGACCCCCAAAGTGTCCCCACAATAACCCATTGCTGTAGGGGTCCATAGATACCCCCACATTGACCCTTTGCAGCGGCGGTCCCCGATCGGCACCGATCGTGACCCCGCTGCATTTCAATTTCAAATGTCAAGCCTCACGGGTCCTGAAGGGACCCATGCTAAAAAATATTAACCCCTGCTGCGGGGGTTACTATAAGTACGCCCCCAGGCAACTAAAATTAACCCCATCACTCATGGGGCTCTAAACCGAGCCCCATAAGCGCTTAAATTAACCCTATAACTCACGGGGCTCTATACAGAGCCCCATGAGCACTTAAATGTAACCTATAACTCATGGGGCTCTATACAGAGCCCCGTGAGCACTTAATTAACCCTATAACCCATGGGGCTCTGTATTAAGCCTTTCACTCGTGGGGGTCAATACAGACCCCCATAAGCCCTTAATTAACCCTATAACCCATGGGGCTCTATACAGAGCCTCATAAGGCTATAATTACCCCCTCAGTCCAAAAGGGGTCTATATAGACCCCCATAGGACACTATTAACCCCTAGGTTAACCCTACAAGTGCCATGAGGGTCCTCCGGAACCCTCATTACAAAGTCTAAGCACTACACTACACAATTAACCCTAACTATAACCCATTAACCTATACTAAACGCTATCTAACCCTAACTGGGCCAATCTAAC
Organism: Discoglossus pictus; assembly: GCA_027410445.1. NCBI lineage: Eukaryota > Metazoa > Chordata > Amphibia > Anura > Alytidae > Discoglossus > Discoglossus pictus. The sequence goes on along the minus strand of CM050163.1, from coordinate 172,801,602 downwards.
CTTACTTGGGCCTATTTAAACCTATCTGGACCTTATACCCCTAGCTGGGCCTATTTAACCCCATCTAGCCCTATTTAATCCCACACTTATGAGGGTCTATAGAGACCCCCATAAGCCTCCATTTAATCCCATCCCTTATGGGGGTCTATACAGAACCCCATAAGCCTCCATCTAACCCCATCCCTTATGGGGGTCTATACAGACCCCTGTAAGCCTCTAGTTAACCCAATCAGTCCCATAAGGGTCTATGAAGACTCTCACAGGACAATTAGAAGCCTATTATTAACCCCATAATTGCCATGAGGGTCCTCCAGGACCCTCATGACACTAAGTACAAACACTACACTACACTATTCCCCCAATAAACCACTAAATCTAAACTATCCCCACTACCCTAACCTATTAACCCCTACCTACCTAACACTACCTACCTAACCCCTATTAATCCCCCACCCTACTAATTACACAAAATAACAAAACCTAAGTTACATAAAATAAAAAAGGAAATTACAAACTCCCCCTCACTGCAAAAAAATTAAAAAAACATCACAAACCCCCACCACTACATAAAATTAAAAAGAATTACACACCTGCAAAGGAAAAAAGGCATACACAAATATCAATAACATTAAAGTAATAAATACATTATAAATATACACCTAACTACATTACATTTCCCCCTATCTAAACATCACCCCCTATCTATACCTATCCCCCTATCTAGACATTACCCCCTATCTATACTTAACCCCCAATCTTAACATCACCCATATCTATACAATACCCCCAAAATCTAAGCTAAAATAGAATAAATAAAACCACTTACCTTTGTTGATGTCCATTCTGATTGCATCCCCTAGGGAAAAAAGAAACATCAGATTATTAAAAAATAAAACAATACATAGAATAAATAAATAGTAAAAATACAGTATGTCCCCGTCCATCTCCTTCTGTTCTCCTGCTCGGCCCCTGGAAAAAAGATACATAATATTATTCACACATACATCAAACACAACCAATAAATAAAATATAAACATTATCATTTGAAAACTTACCTGTCCCCGGCCTTCTCCTCTTCTGCCCCGGCTGGGACCTTGATAAAAACGCACTCTAAAAAAAAACTAACGCACTCGCGGAGCTCCCCGACGGTAATGAGGTAATGAGGCCTCCAGAGACTCTTCCAGTATGAAATTGGCAATGGCGCCTTCCGATTGGCTGAAATGTGATTGACAGCCTTTTCAGCCAATCAGGAGGCCCCAAAGTATGAGCCAATATGGATGGGATACACCCCTATATCCCATTCTGATTGGCTGAAGGAACTGTCAAACTTTTTTTAAACCAATCAGAATGGGATATAGGGGTTATTGTATAGATAGGGGGTGATGATTAGATTGGGGGTTAGGTGTAGATAGTGGGTAATTTCTAGATAGGGGGTTAGGTATAGATAGGAGGTGATGTCTAGATAGGGGGAAATTTAGTTAGGCGTATATTTATAATGTGTTTATTACTGTAATGTTTTTTTGTTTTTTTTGTAGTCAGGGGGGGTTTGTAATGTCCTTTTTTGTTTTGTGTACCTTAGGTTTTTTATTTTGTGTACCTTGGGGTTAGGTGGAGGCTTATGGGGGTCTGTATAGACCCTCATAAGTGATGGGATTAAAAAGGTGCCAGATGACAAGTAACGGTTAGATAGACCCAGTTAGGGTTAGAATGGGTTTAGTATGGGTTAACGGGGTATATTTAGGTTTAATAGTGTAGCGTAGTGCTTAGACTTTAGTGCTTAGACAGGGTTAATTACGGGTTTATGTGGGGTCTGTATTGACCCCCCATGAGAGACAGTGTTAATTAAGGGCTTATGGGGATCTGTATTAAACGGCATGAGTTATAGGGTTAATTTAAGCGCTAATGGGGATCTGTTTAGAGCCACGTGAGTGATTGGGTTAATTTTAGTTCCCTGGGGGGGTACTTATAGTAACAGGGGTTAATATATTTAGCTTGGGTCCTTTCAGGACCTTTACAGTCCTTTAACGAGGCAGGACATTTGAAATTGTAAATGCAGCGGTGTCACGTTAGGTGCCGATCAGGGTCCCCCGCTGCAAGAGGTTAATGTGTGGGGGGCTACAGGGGACCCTATGGACCCCTGCAGCAAGGGGTTAATGTGGGGACACTTTGGGGTCCTGATGGTGACCCCCAGCATGGAGGGGGCGTAATTTTGGGTGAGACAGTCGCGATTGGTTTATAGTGTGCCACTGCCCTTTAAGGACCCGTGGCAGGTAATTTAAAATGTTTAAATGCAGCGGGGGCCTGATCAATGGTGATTGGGGACCCCCGCTGCAATGGGTTAATGTGGGGGGGCTGTGGGGTCCCTACGGACCCCTGCAGTAAGTGGTTAATGTGTGGTCACTTCAGGGGTCCCGGTGGGGACCCCAGCATAGAGGGGGGTTTAATTTTAGGTGCCTGGAGGGTAGATGGAGTCCCCCCCACGGCAGGGCTTATATGTAGGACTGCCGTGAAGGTCCCGTTCAGGACCCCCGCGGCTGTCACTCCTCGTACATTTTTTCCGTGTTGACACGGATGGTTGTGCTGTGTAGCTCACACATTGCTCGCAGAAGGGCTAATTTAATAACGTTGTAACTTTTCAAAATTTGCAGTATGTAGGGTTTAAGTACAAACCTTGTATCTACGAGGATGGAATTTAATAAGACTGTATATTTGCAAATACATATTCTATAATACAGGAATAAAACACTAATTAGTATGTGGAGTAAAAACATAAAATAATACTGATCCTGTGTATTTCGCTGTGGCTCATACAGCTTTATTAATGACTAGCGACTTGCCCGTCAAAAAATTACGGCAATAAGATTGTAAGGCAGGTAATGGTGTTTGGTCGAGACATTAATTTTGTTGGTGGTCCGAGATCCTTTGGAGCTCATTGCGAGGCTGTTGGTTGTTGTATTTTTTTTCTGATAGGCGCTTTTGGTGTTATTGTTTGGTCGGCGGTGATGTGTTTTTTGCGCTTATTGCAAGACTTTGTGTGCTATGAGCAGCGTTAGCGGTCGTTGTGAGTGGCCCAGTGAATGGCTTTTATATTTAATGTGAGAGCGTTTATTTTTTTGTGTATATGTTTTTTTGTATGCTAATGAAATAATTAACAAATTAATATACTTTACATATTTTTAAGACATATATGCAGGAATCATTGTGTTGAAGAGCTGCCAATCTGTTTTGATGTTCCTGCAGCAGTTGTGGAGCTGATGTGTAAGTGTCAGCCATGTGTGCAGTGTGTAGTGTAAATAGTATTTGTGCGCGAGGAAAATCCGTTAGGGTAACTGTGTACTTCCGAATTGTGTAAGTTAGTGTTGTAAAATGGCGGCTAATGTGTATGTGGTACGCAGCTGTGGATGATTTAGCAACCTTGTTAATAGTGTATCTTGGACCTCATACGGCTTTTTCGGAAAATCCGTATGTGCTTGGTGGTGTTTTGCGTGTTTAGGGTCCTGTAGCCTCGTTTTCGTTTTTTTTTCGGGAGCAAATATTTTCTCTCTCTTAGGGAATTTTCGTGTGTCTAAACTCTGGAATTTGGACTTAAATTCATGTGTAACTTCACTTGCAGAGGTCCTGGGTGCCCCCCCCCCCCTGCTGTGGGTAAGCTTTTTATGTATTTGTTGTGTGCGTTTACTGTGTTTTTAATGTTTTCATGTGCACGTGGGTCGGGCATTAAGGGCGTATTTTAGCGTCCTTGTTAATAGTGTATCTTGGACCTCGTATGGCTTTTTTGTAAAATCCGTATGTGCTTGGTGGTGTTTTGCATGTTCAGGGTCCTGTAGCCTCATTCTCGTTTTTTTGACGGACATTTTTTCTCTTAGGGGATTTTTGTATGTGTGTAAACTCTTGAATTTGGACTTAAATTGAGGTGTAACTTCACTTGCAGATGTCCAGGGTGCCCCCCTTGCTGTGGGTAAGCTTTTTATGTAACTGTTGTGTGTATTTATTGTGTTTTTAATGTTTACATGTGCGCGCGGTTCGGGCGTTAAGGTCGTATTTTTGGAAGCTCGTAAGTCCCGCGGCTCGTATTTGTGGATGGTAAGTCCGTAAATTTTGCGGTGTAATTCCCAATTGCGGCTCATTGCAGCCGCTTTGCGAGGGTCCACATTTGCGGGCCTAAAGTCGTAGGGGGTTGTAGGGATAAGCGCCTATTGTGCTCATCTCCACAAGCACACGGAGCACCTTCGGCGTTCCTTGCCAGCAACTGCGGCCCTCGCAAGCCCGCAAGCGTTAGCAACAACTTTTGGCAAGCCCGAACTGCTGACAACTATATATGTGATAGATTAACCTACATAAAAAAAGATAAAAAACAAGACAAATAATAATAGTATTTGCCTATACGATTCTAATAAGTGAGTACTGAACAAGGCAAATGAGTAGTAATAGCCCATGTATATACAATTTAGAGGTTGATAGGACTTTCTTCTGTATATAAACAAGGTGGAGCTGGCATGTGTTTCCACTTCTGTTTCATATTCACTTGTGAGGATACTACAGTGAATAGTGTGCATCAGTTTATCAATTCAAAAGGAATACCAAAATGTTTTATGACTCAGACACATTCCACATACCTCCCCATGTTCAATTGGTGTTTTTCTAATCCTCACATTTATGGCCCTAAATTATGGCTCAGTGTTGTTCGCTAAAACTTGGTCTACAGGCTCACCTACTTGACCTATCAGGACATTATTTAGGTTGCTTACCTGTGTCCCACCCATTCTCTGCCCAGTTACCTGTTTTTCTGTGCTATACCTTCATTAGTATTGATTCCGATATGATAAAAAGAGGTTAATTTCTCAAACGCTTGTCACTATTTTTATGAATACGGAAATCCAATAAAATAGATATAATTATATATTTTTTTTACTGACTTTGCTCCAGTCCAGCAAGTCTCCTACGAGGGGAAGCCCTAGCACTAGAAATCCTCATAAGGAGAGGGCCTAACTGGTGGAATTAATTAATCGGCTGCGCTAGCTAGTACCCACTGTACACGCCCCCCCCCCCCCCTCCCCCAGGTGGCTCTGATAAGCCTTCATCTATTTGGCTGCCATAAACACATGCTTATTCTAAAGATAAAGGCTTATCATGTTTTAAATTGGTTAGCATTCACATTAAAGTGTTAAAATGAAAAAATACAGTTGTTAACAAAGCTGCACAGTAGGTCCCCACTAATTAATCAAACAAAATATTCAAGACAAGCTACTCCAAACACAGTAAAATAAAAATAATCTAAAATAATCTTAACACATGACTCCTTGCTTAACATTATCCTTCTTTAATACATAGTAGCACTGGCACCCAGTGTCAGACTACACCTGCTATGGTGAGATAGAGATCACAGTTTTATGCCATCTTGATGATATCTGCAGTCAAATTATTGGACCACATGTACTAAAATATAAAGTGTTTTGAGAATTATTGTAGAACCTCTCCATTTCTATGTTATCAGATAGGGCACTGGTTTCAAAATCCCTTTTAAAGACTCACCAGACAGGCCATGATCAAGGTCAAACACTGTGTGAACAAAGGTGAGGCAACTAGGATTCAGTGGGGCTCTGGAGCCTCAAAGTTCTTCACCCTTTTATTCACACAGTACACCTAAATGATGGCCTCTCTGGTGGGTCTTGAGCAGAGGATAGGGAACCACTGAAATAGGGAATAATGCAACACTTTACCCTTTAGTACATAGGGTCCAACAAGTTTTGACAATTTCAGATAAAACATAAATGGAAAACAACACATGATATAAAGTAGAGAATTGTAGCATATCATATGGTATGACTGCTATACATGTCTAGAACACTTAATTAATTTGTGGATACATTTTTTATCTTCCAGTGATAAAAAAGTAAACAGAATAGATAGGCTCAGCTATAGGTGAATCTCCAAAGGCAAGTAAAATATTAGCATGTATTAAGAAGGGTATAGAAGCAAGGGAAGCAAATATAATTCTGTCACTATACAAATCCCTAGTATGCCCTCATTTGGAATATGGAGTACGATTTTGGGCACCACTACATACTGTAAAACGGACATTTTAGAGCTGGAAAAAGTAGAGAGAAGGGCAACAAAGCGAATGGAGGGGCAAGTTATGAAGAAAGACTAACCAAATTAGACTTATTTATTTTAGAAAAAAGGCGTCTAAGAGTGGATATGCTTACCTTATATAAATATATCCAGGGTCAATACAAGGCTTTGCCAGGGAACTTTTCTCTGTGGAATTCTTTACCAAAGGATGTGGTGACAGTGGATTTGATATATAACTTTAAAAAGGGATTGAATATATGTTTAAATAAAAAGTGCATTAAGGGCTATCCTGTAAAAATAGAGAGGGAGTATTGATCCAGGGATGATTACAATCACCAGTACCTGAGGTCATGAAGGAATTTTATATTTTTTTCCCTGTTGAGACAATTGGCAAAGATTCACAGTTTTTTTTTTTTCTGTTTGCCTTCCTCTGGATCAATTAACAATAAATCTGCTTTTTGCAGATCAAAGGAGATCTAAAAAGGTTGAACTTGATGGACTAAAGTATGTTTTCAACCTATGTAACTATGATTGAGCAAGGTAGGAAATTGCAGAAAACAGGTACGGTACAAAAAAAGTTTGGTAAGCATTAGGGTGGTAAGAGATTGGGAGCCGTATGGGATAGTTGGAAGAGAATGTATAAATTACATGTAATGTATTTGGGGTTATTAATGACTTTCTAGACATTGGTTAAAAGCTACCATGACTGTTGAGTTACCAGTACATAGGAAGAATCTTCTGCAGGGGGCTCATCCAGTCACATTGGTCCCCATACCACCTAGGTAAGAAGCAACACTCATCAACTGACTAATTTCAGAGCTACTACACCAGACTTAATCAATAATTAATCCTTCACTCTCTTGTCAATTAATTGCCGAGCCATTGGTTCTCCTTTTTTATTCCTTCACCTTTTTGTTTTAATAATCCTTCAGTCTGCAAACTTGCAAGCTCTCAGTCTTGCAAAAGCTTGTATAAAACTGTCATGTTTATGATTGTTAGCTCAAGAGCAATGTCATCAACTCATTTTGTATCAGTCTGTAAAATTATGTATTGTCATAGGCTTTTTATTCTACCCCATTGCTACGGAATATGTTGACGCTATATAAATAAGAGATAATAATAAAACAATTGTTATGTTAGGATTGAGCTAGAAATTGTTATAAGTTGCAGTTCAGTGTTTAAGATGTCCGTAGGTTTTAATGAGATGAAAAACATTTTGTGGTTTTATACTCTACTAGGAACTTGCCAGTCAAAAATGATGTGACTAAAATTGTAAGGCTGGCAATGCAAAGGTTTGCCACACATCGCAAGCCCGGCGAGACTCTCCACTGTGTACTTCAACTTTCCTGCTTTGCATGATCACCTTCGGTGCTCATCGCAAGCCCGTTGCTGATTGCCTTTGGAGCTCAACGCCGTACTCGCAATCAGCACCTTTGGCACTCATTGCAAGCCTCTCCCGCTCGCGGGGCTCAATGTGAGCCACGCAATGAGCGTCTTCAGCATTCATCGTTGTGTCACAATGAACGCCTTTGGTGCTCATTGTGAGCTGTTCCTCCCGCCTACTGTACAAGCCACTCATTGAAGGTTTCGTTAACCTGCAAGTTTGTGCTTGGGAAAGCCATGTGTCTCTTTCCACCATCTCCCTCCTGTCCCTTTCCTGTGTCTTTCTCCTCTGTGTGTCTGCTGAATGTTTGCGTGTTACGAGCTGAACGCCGTTTGTTTTATTTTCAAAGTCCCGTGTGCCTGGCATTGTTGGTGTAAGTGTTACTGTATTTGCCGTCTTGTATTCTCCAAGTCCCATGTGCCTGGTTTGGCTCACCCTCGTTTTCATGCAGTTTCAGAATTCTTTATGTTTTTCATCCACCATTTTTTTCTTCGCTTTGCCGATTTTGGATCGACGAAAACCCCCCAAAATGGGTCTAAATCTCTTGCAATCTTACTCCCAGCCTTCCTAAGTGCTGCTTTGCGAGGCTCGCATGTGTGATGGTGCCGCTGGCTGCAATGAGTGCCTTCGATGCTCATTGCAGTCTATGTGCTGCGTAGCTGCTTCACCTAGTTTTACGAGGCTCGCATGTGTGATGGCAGCGCTTGCTCGCCTTGCCTCGCTTCGCGAGGTCTCAACTGAGAGGCCAACATGGCAAACGTCACTAACATCGCAAGATCCACAACTATATATGTGATAAATTTCTGCACTCTGGTAACAAAAGTTAAAAAAAGTTAAAAGTTAGTAGTTTGTATTTTGAAGTGAGTGACCATATGAAGTACCCAGAAAGCAAAGTTATCAATACATTGGAGAATTATCCTGGAAGTTAAAAACAATGTGCAGAAAGAGAGAGATGAGGGGGGAAAGGACTAAAGGAGGAGAATGTGTAGCAGTAAATAGGGAGTATACACAAATATATGCATTGCAAAAGTACCATCTTCTTGTCTATTCACAGGTTTAAGAGTAAACTTCTGCTGAATGAGAGAAAGTTTAAATGGTTAACCGGAGCAGAACAAGCTGGGTATAAAATGTATGTTAACAGCTAATAATCTCATTATATTCCACCAACATCTATTTTTTCCTTTCTGAATCTGCAGACACAAAAACAATGCTGACAGAACTGACTGAGGGGACATCAAGAAATAGCTGGGGTATACAAGATATCATGCAATATATATCAATTTTAGATAATAAGCATTAAAAGATGTCATGTCTTTTTAATGTAAAATTCCAGTAGGTTTAGCATGCTGACATATATGAATAAGAAAACATTAAAATTGGTGGTTGAAAGCAATTTAGTTCATTATAAGCAGGCCTGGCTCTACCCTATGGGGTGGGCAGCCACTCAGGGCACCAGTTAACAAGGGGCACCATAAAGAGGGAGAACTTGAGCCGGTAGCAGCCATGCATGGAATATGTTTTATTTGTAAACAAATTTCTGACCTTTGCTAATTTTTTCCCATTTTCCTTATATATTACTGATATATACATTAGCACGGTATTATCTTCTCACACTTGTGACTTAGAATGGTGCGCTATATGAAAGCACTACCCGCGGAGCCCTGACTGTAAGCAACAAAAATATTTTGTGTTATATGTCCACAAACTGCAGAGTACTGTATACCAATATTGCAACATAAAAGGGATTTTTACTTAAATATTTTTAAAAATGCATAAAATGTGCCTTAGATTTGAAATAAAAACACCAGTCAAGGTTTCACATTTGATTTTACTGCTATATTAAGTGGAACCGCTGATTTGATTGATTGTTTTTATTGAGCTAATACGCAAATCCACTTGTATGATAAATGTGTCCTTTGCACAAAGTGTATCTTTTATAAATTGCTCTAAAGAGTTTCAGTAATGATTGGGCTTTTTCATATATTTGTAATATCATTTTTAACAGGGCCCACATCCATGTAATTATTCTGTATTAGCAATTATTCTGCCTTTTCAAACTCATTACATGGTTATTTATTCCCCAAAGATTATAATAAGAATTTATTGTGCACTGTTTTTCAAACAACACAGCTATAAATAGATGAAAAAATATGCACATCAACAATCTAACAGCTTTCACATACAAATGTATGCATACACCAATATGATCCACTACAACTGGTTAATCTAGTTCAGAATCACTTTAGGACATTGCACCAGTTGGGGCTGATCCCAAACACAGACTTCTGTTATATCCAGAGATATGCAAATTCATTTTATTTTCCTGATTGTATCATTGTAATTTACATGTTAGCGTATTAATAAACCAAACAATAAGGGAGTGCAAAAAATTTTTTTTAGAAATTGTCTTCACACACCCACCTCTTTCCCAAAAGTCTCTTATCCTTACGACCCTGCTAAAGTAGATCTCTCCTACTTCATACCTTGACCCAAACTTACCTCACACCAACGCATACTAAAGCTTCTCGTGTATACCCCAATATTGAGCCATGGAATCCAAATCCTGCTTCAAAATCCCCAAACAGACATCTGTTCCAAAAACAATACAGTTAGAATCTGATAACCTCTTTCAGGGGGCCTTTCAATGGCTGCAGCAATGGTTTCCATAGAGAGTAACTCTTTTGATTAATTGATGTGCAATACCAGAATTTTCTAACTTTATTCTACTATATCTATTATCACAACGGCTGTTAAAGGAAAATCAATAAAAAAACTGTCTCCATCATTTGATTTACTTAATTGCACTAACAAAACAATATCCTGAAAAAATGCCAGTTCTTTAGGCCTTAGAACTGGAATAAGACAAGACTGCTATGTATTTCATTAGGCAAAACTGTCAATAACCACTGGTGTTGCTTTGCTATGGCTAAATTGTTTTCTTTTCCAAGTGATCGAAATCATATTGTTGCTATAATTTCAATTGCATCTTTTGCACATGGATTTATGTTTTATATTAGGAAGTTTTATTTTTGAAATTTTATTTTAGACTTCATTTTTGTTAGACTATTAAATTTTGTCTCTGTAATGCAATGTTTTAAGATTCATTATTTTTGCTTTTACTAAAACTATATAACTAAATAATGTGGAGTGAGATTGGGGACATGCTTGAATAAAATACAGTTTATCCACTATAAAAAAATGTATGTTTATATGTATGCTTAAAAGACCACTGGAGTGTCATATTTATAGTATGCTCATTTAAATAACTTCCCTTAGTAATGGGTAAAATAGTTTTGGAAAGTGAGAAAAAAAATACAAGTTTTTAAAAAAAAAAATATATTGTATTACATTTGCTCCTAATATGTGGCTCGATTATACCAACCCTGAGGCTCTGCCTTACAAGACTTTTTACAAGAGAACTTACTGAGCTATTACATTGGTCCTATAAGCTAATTCACTTAGAAAAATATGTACTCTAACAGCCTTATTAAATTGTGATTCGGCCAATGGAATAGGGCTCAATATAAGCAGAGAGCATATTTTTTTTACAGAAGTTTTTAGTTAGTGAAGACCTTGCTTTTGGATAAAAAGTCACTAACTAAAAACTTCGGTAAAATAAATATGCTGTGTGCTTATATAGAGCCCTATTCAATTGGCCAAATCATAATTTAATAAGGCTGTCAGGGGGTTTGTCATGTCAAGGATATTAGTTTGCCAGCATTAAAAGAATGAACTAGCGTATAAGAGCCAATAAGCACAGTACCTTCTGTAGCAATCCCACTCACTTTACAAATCATCAATAAATATTGCAAAATGGAGTCTATAAAGCTATGTGTTCCCTCTAAAATGTCGATTGTGCTGTAATGTGTGAGCAAACCCATGGATCCCAGGAGTGTTTTTTTTTCTTTTAATGACTGAGTAGTGTCCTGTATTAGAGAGTGTATGGAGTTTGTTCTTTGTTGCTACATATTTTTTCTATATATTCTAATAGGAGTTTTTTTAGAACACCCACTGGAAGTGCTTAACACTACTATTTTTTATATAAAAAGGGGAACAAAAAGTGGGAAAAAAATAGTATGTACTATTTACATTTGACTAAATTGATGTTATTATCATGATGGTATTTCAGATACCTAGCCAGAGGTGTATCAAGTTCTTTCTTGATTGCATATACATGTTCCCCTATTCTGCATCTTATCTATCTTTAGGGTTTACCCACATAGATCTTATTACATGTACATTGTGCTACATATATACCCCTACAGTACAGCAATTATAGAATCCCTTAATAGGGAATTCTCCACCTGTATTGGGGTGTACAAAAGATTTGGAAGGTTTCAGGAATTCACAGAACGTGCACTTCCCGCATCTGAAGCAACCATTTAGTGGTTGAAGCCAAGTTCGTTTTAGTTCTTTTTCTTCATAATAACTGTGAGCCAGCCTTTCCTTTAAATTGATATTTCTCCAATAGGTTTCTGTTCACATTAGAGCTGAGGACTTCCTTAAGGTCCTTGTCAAAAGTAAGTAGATTCCAATATTTAGTCAGAATATTTTTTTACCTCTACAGAATTTTGACTATAGGTCAGAATGCCTAAAGTTATGTAGAGATAGAAGAACACGTATAGTCCCTATATATAAGGACCACTAATATACAATGAAACTTTATTTAAATTGTACAACAACAGCGTGATATAATTGTTAAAACTTAAGAAGTGGTTTGAAAAAAGAGAACATAGACCCCTATCATCCTCCTACAGGGGAATGTATTTATGCAAGGAATATTCATTTAAATATGCTGGTTATGATAATAGTCCCATTGTATTTTAGGCTATTCCACTAATAATGCCTTGTACACAATGAAAGTATATACTGAACTCATATAAGTAGAGATAAATTCCCTTTTGGTTGGTTAATAATAAAACCAAATCTAAGTTTAATCCATCAATAACCTCCTCTCCAACAATACTAGGTGATCTATTGACACTGAATTATCCTAAAGGTTCCAATATAACTAGTAAAGAAAAAATGCCCCGTTTGAGATGATGCAGTGGCAGGGTATAGTGATAAAACAATCGGATAAAGGTGGAAATGTTGTACTCTGGGGGATTGAGGACTATACGGAAGAGGCTAATAGACAATTGAATGATCTTGAATGTTATATGAGATTAATAACAGACCCGACCGAAAATTACTTAAGATCATACAATAGACTAATAGAGAGAGATGGAACTGATGGCCTGATTAATAATAAAGAACTGAACTTCCTCAGAGTGCAACATCCTAGAGTTGCAACCTACTCATGCTGCCTAAAGTGCACAAACATCTAACAAAACCACAGGGGCGCCCCATAATATCGGGGATAGGGAGTTTGACAGAACAGGCCTGTAGATACCTGGAAATCCGATTTCATGGTTATGTAACTAGCCTTCACACTTATCTAAGAGACACAATGGATGTTCTAAGTAAGATAGAAGGCGTCCAAGTTACTAAAACTACATTTCTAATCACTTGTGATGTGGAATCCTTGTACACATCAATCTCGCATAAGGTTGGTTGTAAAGCAGTAAGGTATTTTTTGGAAATGGAGTCCAGAGAGAAACAAGACAAAAATAATTTCATCATAAATGTATTAACATTTATACTGACCCATAATTATTTTGTCTTTGATAGTAGGTATTACCTAAAGAGAGGAACCGCTATGGGGTCTGCTTGTGCCCCTACATTTGCAAAGTTGTATTTGGGATGGTGGGAGAAGGAAGTGGCATTTTCTGATCAATATAGCACACTAACTGAGAAAATTCTCTTATGGGTGCGCTATATCGATGACATCATGATACTGTGGGAGGGCACTGCAGAAGAATTCAAAGTATATTTGAATATTCTTAATACCAATGATTGGAATTTAAAACTGACATGTGAAATGAGCTTACAGACAGCTAACTTCCTAGTCCTCAGAATATATAAGGATGAGGTAGAATGTCTCAAAACAGACCTATATAGGAAGAAAACCGCTACCAATAGCACCCTCCACTATAGTAGTGCCCACCACCGATCAACCAAGAAGGCTATACCAACAGGGGAATTGCTTAGGATATGTAGAAATTGTAGTGACTTGTACACCTACAATATCAGGGCCAAATAATAAAAAATCAGGCTTCAACTACGAGGTTACAGCAATAGTCTTATCAGGAAGGGCTACCAAAGAGCATTACATACCAACAGGAACAAATGCTGGTGCCCAAAATTGATAAATCAAGTACAGGAGAAGTAAGATTTGTAACTACATTTAATTCTCAATGGAAATAGATTAGTGATATTCTAAATTGACACAATAAGATTCTGAGGACAGATAATCAGTTGGATGAATATTTAGGACCAAGGGTACTTACAAGTTGGCGGAGGAGCTCTACGCTCAAGGACAAACTTGTGAAAAGCCATTTTCTAAGATCCAAGACCAAAAATAGCCTACCGATAGTAACATATCCATGTGGTAAATGTAAGTTCTGCCCATATATGACTAAAATTACAAAAATTCAGGACAGGACAGGTAATACACATAAGAGGTTTTCATAACTGCACCACAACTGGATTAACATACTGTCTGGAATGTGAATGCCCAAAAAAGTATGTTGGGATCAATACCCATGAAATCAGAAGGCGATTAGGGGAACATGTTAGTAACATTAAGAATTCATTAAAAGATCAAGGAGAAGGAAAAAAAAAATAACATCTGTGGCACAGCACTTTCTGGCATATCATGAATCAAAAGCTAAAGTAAATTGTTGGATTCTGGAGAAAGTGAACTTAGGGATCAGAAAAGGTCATTTAGAAGAAGAACTTCTGAAAAGGGAGACCAAATGGATTGTATTATTGGACACAATGAGTCTTATTGGGCTCAATGATAAAATTAACTTCACTGTATTTTTGTAATCAAAGAGGAAGAATGGGCCATTTTTCATTTTGAAGATATAGGATATAATTAAAATATATATGATTAAATTCATATAGTTATATTATACAAAAGAATGACTAAGATTGTGTTGTCAAAGGACATATATCAATCTAAGACATAGAGCTTGGTTATGGGACATGCAATTAAAAATATGTTTTATAATTATATTAACACTAATAAATCATAGTGGATAATAACATGCTCGATTTATTCATATAGGTGTAATTAATGAAATATCCCCCTATACCACAAACAGCAATATAGGTGATGTAGAGAAAGATATATATACGTTATTTATCGGCATATAACACGCACCGGCGTATAACACGCACCTCATTTTAAGAAGGGAATTTCAGGGGAAAAAAAAATTCAAATAAAGAACTTTGAAGCAAAATCCTCAACCTCAACCTCCCTCCTCATCCTCAACCCCCTCCATAACCTCCATCCTCCCTCCTCAACCCCCTCCTCAAACCCACCATCCTCAACCCCCTCCTCCACCCCCCCATCCTGATCCTCCTTCCTCAACCGCAACCCCCTCCTCAACCTCCCTCCTCATCCTTAACCCCCCTCCTCATCCTCAACTTCCCTCCTCATCCTCAACCCCCTCCTCAACCTCCCTCCTCAACCTCCCTCCTCATCCTCCCTCCTCAACCCCCCCATCCTCAACCACTCCTCAACCTCCCTCCTCAAACCCCCTCCTCAACCCCCCATCCTCAAATCACCTCAACACCCCTCCTCAACCCCCCAATCCTCATCCTCCTTCCTCAACCCCCCTATCCTCATCCCCCGGCCTCAACCTCAACCCCCCTCCTCAACCTCCCTCCTCATCTTCAACCCCTCTCCTCATCCTCAACCCCCTCCTCAACCTCCCATCCTCAAATCCCCTCAACCCCCCTCCTCAACCCCCCAATCCTCATACTCCTTCCTCAACCCCTATCCTTATCCCCCCTCCTCAACCTCAACCCCCCTCCTCAACCTCCCTCCTCATCCTCAACCCCCCTCCTCATCATCAACCCACTCCCCAACCTCCCTCCTCAAACCCCCTATCCTCAACCCCCTCCTCATCTTGAACCCCCTCCTCATCCTCAACCTCCTCCTCAAACTCCCTCCTCAACCCCCTTATCCTCATCCCCCTCCTCAACCTCCCTCCTCAAACCCCCTCCTCAACCCCCCATCCTCAAACCCCCTCAACCCCCCTCCTCAACCCCTCCATCCTAATCCTCCCTCCTCAACCCCCTCCTCAACCCCCCTCCTCAACCTCAACCCCCCTATCCTCAACCCTCCTCCTCAACCTCAACACCCCTCCTCAACCTCCCTCCTCTTTCTAACCCCCCCTCCACATTCTAACGCCCTCCTCCTCATTCTAAACCCCCCCTCCTCAACCTAAACCCCCCTCCTCAACCTAACCCCCCCTAAATACCTCCCCCTCACTTACCTGCTTCTGCTCCGGACTCCGCTCCTTGATCCGGTGACGTCACATGTGCGCCAGCGCGCCACGTCATTAGCATATACCGGGTGTCGGCACCCGGTATAAGCTAATGACGTGGCGCGCTGGCGCGCATGGGATGTCACCGGGTCAAGGAGCGGAGCGGAGGCCGGAGCAGAAGCAGGTAAGTGAGGGGGAGGTATTTAGGGGGGTTTAGGTTGAGGAGGGGGGTTTAGGTTGAGGAGGAGAGGGGGTTTAGGTTGAGGAGGCGGGGGTTAGAATGCGGGGGGGTTTAGAGTGAGGAGGGAGTTTGAGGATGAGGAGGGGGGAGGGAATATCGGCGTATAACATGCACCTATCATTTGCCCCCTATTTTCAGGGAGAAAAAGTGCGGGTTATTCGCCGATAAATACGGTATATATATATATACTAGCGACTTGCCCGTCAAAAATGACGGCAATAAATTGAAGCATGGCAATGGTGTTTGTCACACACTGCGAGCCTCTCCCCCCCTCTACTTTATTGGCCTCGCGATGAGCGCCTTTGGTGCTAATCACGGGCCTCGCAATGAGCGCCTTCGGCGCTCATTGCGAGCCTCTCTACCCCTCTACTTGACGGGAGAGGCTCATTGCGAACCTCTCCCCCCTGTACTTTACTGGCCTTGCGATAAGCTCCTTCAGAGCTCATCTCGGGCCTTGCAATGAGTGGCTTTGGAACTCATTGTGAGACTCTCCCGCCCCCTACTTCCTCTCCCTCCCCTGTGTCTCTTCCCCCTCTCCCTCCCCTGTGTCTCTTTCCCCTCTCCCTCCCCTGTGTCTCTTCCCCCCCTCTCCCTCCCCTGTGTCTCTTTCCCCTCTTCCTCCCCTGTGTCTCTTTCCCCCCTCTCCCTCCCCTGTGTCTCTTTCCACCCTCTCCCTTCCTTGTTTCTCCTTCCCCCTCTCCCTCCCCTGTGTCTCTTCCCCCTCTCCCACTCCTGTGTCTTTCTCCCTTCCCTGTGTCTCTTCACCCCGTCACCCTCCCCTGTGTCTCTTCACCCCGTCTCCCTCCCCTGTGTCTCTTCACCCCGTCTCCCTCCCCTGTGTCTCTGCCCCCCTCATCCCTCCCCTGTGTCTCTCCACCCCTGACCCTCATCTTTTCCCCCCTCCGCTGTGTCTCCTCCCCCATGTCTCTTCCTCCCCTCCTCTCCATCCCCTGTGTCTCTCTTCCCCCTCCTCTCCCTCCCCTGTGTTTCTCTTCCCCCTCCTCTTCTCGCTCCCCTGTGCCTCTCTTCCCCCTTCCCTGTGTCTCTCTTCCCCTCCCCTGTATCTCACTTCCCCTCCCCTGTATCTCACTTCCCCTCCCCTGTATCTCACTTCCCCCCCCTTTGTCTCTCTTCCCCTCCCCTGTATCTCACTCCCCCTTTCCCCTGTGTCTCTCTTCCCCTCCCCTGTATCTCACTTCCCCTGTGTCTCTTTTCCCCCCTCCTCTCGTGTCTCTATTCCCCTCCTCCTCTGCCTCCCTCATGTATCTCTTCCCCTGCTTTTCCCCTCCTTGTCACTCTTGCCTGTGTCTCTCTCCCTCACCTCATTGCTGTAGATGCGCGCAAGCGCACGCTTATGTGACGTCTTTGCGTGCGCGCGCGCACGCTTGTCTGCCCTGCTACCCGCGCACGCGACGTCTTCGCGTGTGCGCGCGCGCGCGCGCACGCTTGCCGGCTACCCGTGCACGCCTGCTGTAGGGCTGATGGGAGCCATGGTGAAACTGCGAGTTGTCGTCAGTTGCGGCCCTTCCTTTGCGAGGGCCGCAAAGCGTGACGACAACTCGCAGTAAGACAATTATAATATGTGATATATATATATTGTGGCAGAGCGCCCCCTTCTGGCGGGGTTTGCGTCCTGCACTTTCTTATCTCTTTTACCCAGGGAGGAAGACACAGCAGGCTTGTCAGATTTTTACTGCTGTTTATTGGGTAGCATAAACAGAACAAAATAACAGTGCTTGTATTCAGCGATAAAATAAAACCCTACATAAACGTGCTTACTATACTCAGGAACGCCCTGACTATATCCTGCGCAGCTTATCTGTGACAGGGAGTGCCACCTTGTGGCCAGGATGCAAACAGTCTCTTATTTGTGATATATCGCCACCTTGTGGCCAGGAAACAAACAGTCTCTTATCTTTGTTATATCACCACCTTGTGGCCAGGAAACATACAGTCTCTTATTTGCCTTTTCCTCTACAGCTTCTATCAATTGTTTGTGAAGCATAGGGCCCTTGTCACCCTCTTGTAATGAGGAACTCTTACTCTCACTCTCAATGCACTCTTCTTCTCCCTGGGACCTTTGTAATCCTTCTCTGGATACAATGAGAATAATATGCATTGGCACCAACCTTTTATCCCTTATTCCTTCCGGCTTCTTAGGGATGGTGTCTTCAGATAATCCTATCTCAGTGGAATATCTCCAATATGACAGAGGTCTTCTCTGTGCGCAAACTCTGGAACTCCGCAGCCTTCCTGACTGTCTCGCTCCAGCACAAATCCCAGCTCTCAGGATCCCAGAGCCAGCTGAGCTGTTCAGGGCTTTCTCCTGCAACACACACAGCCCACGGCTCTTAGGCCCAAGCCTAAGTGAGAGAGACTCCACCCATCTCTCTGCTGCTTTTAAAAGCAGTTCACAGCTAGGCTGCTTCCATTTAGCCACTGATAACTGAATGGAATTAAATCCTTTCATTCTCAGGGGAGAAGTCTTACAGAGCTCTCTTGTGACCCCTAATGGCACTCCATCACATATCCTCCCCCTCAGCTCAACACCATGTAGTTGAGCTACATGAGCCGAGAGGCCGTAAACGCTCACTTGTAACTTTATCTTCCTCTTGTCTTCTCGTTTAAGGGGCTCATCTTCATAGGGCATAATATTCTCTGGTGCAACTATGCAGTATGGGCTTGGGTCTAGCTCTATTCTCCTGAGCTCAACAGCACGCGTACTTCCATGCGCCAGGATAACTTTCCCTTCTTCAATTAATCCATCAACTTTGACGAAGCAAGGCTTGAGACACCCCTCGAATAGACTACCATGGATTTCGTCCACCGCAACATCTATGGGGAACACACTGTCTTGTTCGCCACATGGCACCTCTGGACCTGGTTGGATACTGACAGTATATCCAAACCACACCTTTAGGTTGTTACACACAACTCTGTTCCTCCTGATCTTCTCATCTAGGCAAGTGTCATCTGTACGACCTTTGTACGCAGTTTTCTGTCTCTTCTTTCTTTTCAGAAGAACAGGTTTTCCTTGGTACAACAGAAGCTCATCCTTCTGGACCGGAGTCATCGACATCACTTTCTCTTCATTGCTTTGTTTTTCTTCAATTTCTTTTAATAGGACCTGCAGTTCAGATAATTCTGCAGAGAGCGATTTGGTTGTATCATTTCTCTCACAACCGGTTTCTTTTACATAATCTTTGTAAAGATTTACCTTGAGTTCCTTACTCTTATGTTTCCATTCTTCCAATTTTTTTTCTGCTTTCTGGGCAGAAGGTTTGTCCTCCTCATCAATGGGTTTCTTTTCAGGTTTACGTTCTTTGACTTGAACGGCCTTGACAGAGGGACGTGAAATTCTCGGCGACCGTCTTAATGTCCGGCCTATGTTTTCCTCGGCTTCAGGCTCCTCAGCTTCTGCAACTGCGAAAACCACAAATAATGCGTCACCTCTCTTCCTCTTGTTGGAGACCCTGATTGTCAACTTGAGACCAACCACTGAGTTTGCTCTGTCAGTCTGCTTGCTCTCGTTGGGAAGTAATTTATCTTTATGTTTATTTTTTGACGTACTTGTTTTCTTCTCAGTTTCAGAAGATTTTTCAGTGTCAAGTGATTTTGTCTCCTTTTTTGTTGATGTTTCAGGTTGCTGCTCTGTATCACACTGATCTGCTATGGTTGGTGAAACCTTTGTTTCCCTGCTTTCTTCTGGATGATCTATCACAGCTGACTCCTTAGTTTGCCTTGCACCACTCTCCACTTTACTAGATGCTTCTTGGACTACACTCGCTCTCTCTTTATTAGAGACAGAAATAATGTCTTTCTTTTTCTCTGTCTCTTCCATAGCAAGCAATTGTTCTTTTGGGTGAAGGATTTCTTCTGTCATTACCTCCTTCCCAGAGATTCTTTGTTCATAAAGCCGTAACTGGTTGTCCTTCTCAATTAGTTGCGTCTTTAGAGACTCCATTGAGGCTGCGTGAGTCTTACTTTGCGCCTCATTCTCAGTGTACAGATTCTGGCATTTAGCAATTAGATCAGGGATGGTTGCATCCCGTTCTTGCACTTTAACTGCCAACTCTGATTTTTCCTTTTTTAGCTCCTCGGACGTGGCCAAACTTGATTGAAGACCTTTCTCCAGAATTTCAACAGCTTGGTTTAAAGAGTTTAATTCTTGTTCATTTGTGGATTTGTACTCATTAAACACATTAAGAGTTGACTCTCTCTCACTAATCACCTTATTGTGCTCTTCCGTTAACTGAACCATCTGCCGGGCCTTGCTTTCCAGTTTTCTGGTGAACTTTGCTAGCTTGTCCTCAGTTTGCTTCAATATACTGCTTAGATTGTCCACTTGGTGGTTGAGTCCAGCTATATTTTGTCTTGATGACTCTTCATTTATTTGCATGTCTTCAATCACCTGCTCCTTCTGCCTCTTCTCATCTTCCACCCGATATTGGAGTCCCTCAAGCTCCTTGTCCTTTTGCATTAATACTGTTTACAGCTTGGAGATTTCCAGTTTCAACGTGGTTATTTGACAAATCAGCTGCTCCTCTTGAGTTTGAGCCGCTTGGTCTTGTCTCTCCTTCTGTACAGTGTTCTCTGAAAGGGATGTCTGCAGATTGGTAATTATTCCCTCTAGCTGCAGTTTCTCAGAATCAAACTGGGCTCTCTGGGTTTCTAGTTCTGCATTGGTGGAGCTCTTCTCTTGTTCTAGCTTGGTGATCTGTACTTGGAGGGCTGTACACCTAGCAGTGATTTCAGCTACTTCCTGGGTCAATCCTTCCATCTTCAGGATGTCCCCCATGTTTTCCAGCTTAGACTTGGGAGTATTCTTCCTCTGCTCCCAAATTGGCATCAGTTTCTCATTCCTGTAGGACACTCTGTAGTCCTCAAATGCAGGCATCCTCCGCCATTCAGGAATATAGTCTGGCATCATCTTTACCTCTCGCTGGTCTGGTTTGGTATGACACATCTCCATGCTCTGCGTCATATGTCCTGTCTGGGACAGTGTGTACTAGTTGAGTTTTTCTGCATTGCAGTCTGCCCGTTTCTTTTCTCTGTTATAAGCAGCTTCCACTTCTCTGAACTGGTTTTTTATCATCTCTAAGTCGGATGCACTTTGCGAGTAGCTGGCCTTTTCCACTTGGAGTGAAGACTCAAGGTCCAGGATCCGCAACTGGATAACTTCAGAGTTAACCTTAGACTCCCGATGGGCTGCTCTTTCCGATTCAATATCTTCTTCCAGTCTTTTTACTGTGTGTGCTGCTGTCTCCAGTTTCAGAATCAGTCTCTCCTCTTTCTCACGACTGTATTCCAGCTCACTCTTCTGACGTGAGAAGTTATCCATGGAGACATTTTTCTCTGCTTCCATTTCATGTAGCTGCTTGTGCAACTCTTGAACCTTCCTGTTTTTGGACTGGATAACAGATTCCATTTCTTTCTTCATCTCCTGCTCTCTCATCTGAAGCTCCTCAAGCTTGACTTTAAATTGTCCTTGGAGCCTTAAAGAATGCCATTTCTCCTCCTCTAAGGCCATTCTGTCTGCACTAGCAGGCTCTTTTGCTTTCTCAGCATTATCTGTTACTGTCTCTGCAGTTTCTTTTGTGCACTCTGCATTCTCATCAGCAGCTCCTGCCATCTCTGTGGCGGCTCCTGCCGTCTCTGTGGCGGCTCCTGCCGTCTCTGTGGCGGCTCCTGCCGTCTCTGTGGCGGCTCCTGCCGTCTCTGTGGCGGCTCCTGCCGTCTCTGTGGCGGCTCCTCTGTCAGCCCGCCAGTTCCTTGCTTGTCTATCTTTGACAATATCATCAAATGACTTCTGAACGCCAAGCTCCAATGGGGTGTCCATAATATTTGGATGGAAATCTCTCCTTGTCATGCCAGTCACACCTTTCTCGTGTGGTTGAAGTATAGGAGCACTTCTCCGGCTAGCTTGTTGCACCCCCAGCGCCTTTATGCTGGCTGTAAAGTACGCCTTCTGTTCATTCTGGGTACTGATTCTCTGTGCTCTGACATCCCGGGTAACTCCAACTCTGGCAAGGATCTCAGCTTTGAGGTCATCATAGTTTTCTTTCTTTTCTTCATTCAAGCTCAGATAAGCTTTCTGAGCTTCGTCCGTCAAATACGGGGCAATGAGGCTGACCCAGTACCGTTTGTGCCACGCCTCCCTAATAGCTGTTCTCTCAAAAATGGTGAGGTATATGATCACATCATCATCCTCTGTCAGCTCCAGAAGAAGTTCATTGGCTCTAACTCTGGCCGCATCTTTTCTATATTTTTCCAGTATAGCTTCACTCTGGGCTAACTGGATAGCCCACTTTCTATTGAACTCTTGCTGAGCAGCTGTGGCCTCTCTCATGCCGATTATTCTCTCCTCTGCTTGTCGTTGCCACTTCTCTGTGGCCCCTCTAATGCAGATTATTCCCTCCTCTGCTTGTCGCCGCCACTTCTCTGTGACCTCTCCAAAACATGCAGCAGCACCTCTTAGTTTACCCTCTTTTGCAGCATGGGCTCCGTCCTCTGCAATTACTTTTTGCCATTCTTGCTGACAAGCTCCGCCCACTTTCTGGCGTGTAGTGGCATCTACCAGGGCTTTCACTAGTTCCTCCATGGACATCTTGTAAGGTGGGCTGTCTTCTTAATACAGACAATTTAGCATCCCACTTCTGACACCAACTGTGGCAGAGCGCCCCCTTCTGGCGGGGTTTGCGTCCTGCACTTTCTTATCTCTTTTACCCAGGGAGGAAGACACAGCAGGCTTGTCAGATTTTTACTGCTGTTTATTGGGTAGCATAAACAGAACAAAATAACAGTGCTTGTATTCAGCGATAAAATAAAACCCTACATAAACGTGCTTACTATACTCAGGAACGCCCTGACTATATCCTGCGCAGCTTATCTGTGACAGGGAGTGCCACCTTGTGGCCAGGATGCAAACAGTCTCTTATTTGTGATATATCGCCACCTTGTGGCCAGGAAACAAACAGTCTCTTATCTTTGTTATATCACCACCTTGTGGCCAGGAAACATACAGTCTCTTATTTGCCTTTTCCTCTACAGCTTCTATCAATTGTTTGTGAAGCATAGGGCCCTTGTCACCCTCTTGTAATGAGGAACTCTTACTCTCACTCTCAATGCACTCTTCTTCTCCCTGGGACCTTTGTAATCCTTCTCTGGATACAATGAGAATAATATGCATTGGCACCAACCTTTTATCCCTTATTCCTTCCGGCTTCTTAGGGATGGTGTCTTCAGATAATCCTATCTCAGTGGAATATCTCCAATATGACAGAGGTCTTCTCTGTGCGCAAACTCTGGAACTCCGCAGCTTTCCTGACTGTCTCGCTCCAGCACAAATCCCAGCTCTCAGGATCCCAGAGGCAGCTGAGCTGTTCAGGGCTTCCTCCTGCAACACACACAGCCCACGGCTCTTAGGCCCAAGCCTAAGTGAGAGAGACTCCACCCATCTCTCTGCTGCTTTTAAAAGCAGTTCACAGCTAGGCTGCTTCCATTTAGCCACTGATAACTGAATGGAATTAACTCCTTTCATTCTCAGGGGAGAAGTCTTACAGAGCTCTCTTGTGACCCCTAATGGCACTCCATCACAATATATATATATATATATATATATATATATATATATATATATGTTCACTAAACTCTTATATAATGATTATGGTTTAGTCATTTAAGGCAATATAAGTATGAATACATACTTTTAGACATTACAATTCAGTATGTAATAAAGATATCAAAGATAAGACAGAAGGGATTAACTTAACTGTGACACAAATTAATCTGTTTTGATAATAAACACACACCTACGTGGCTAACAAACAGTTAACCCAATGCACAGACTGATAGATACCCACTATAAAGCACCCTCCCCTCTGCACACCTGTGTCGGCTCCCGTAGAAGCAGTAGTGCGAAATGCTGCGTAGGGCCGTCATTTTAATGATCGTCAAGCCTTAGTGACCTCACCCGCCATCTGGACCTTCAGTGGAACAACGAGACAGGGTGAGAGGAGGATAGATCAGATATACTAATGCTTTGTTTATGGCATATACTCACTGGGCAACATACAGACCAGTGGTTAGATTAGGTTTACTGCTCGTGATCTCACCAGAGGTGGGGGAAATAGAGCATTTTCTTAGCTTAAATCCTCTCACTTACAGTGGATATAAAAAGTCTACACACCCCTGTTAAAATGTCAGGTTTCTGTGCTGTAAATGAGACAAAGATAAATCATTTCAGAACTTTTTCCACCTTTAATGTGACCTATAAACTGTACAACTCAATTGAAAAACAAACTGTGGAGAGAATATGGCACAACAGTGACATTACCAAGAACTGGAGCTCCCTCCAAAATTGATGAAAAGACAAGAAAAAAACTGGTCTGGGAGGCTACCAAGAGGCCTACAGCAACATTAAAGGAGCTGCAGGAATATCTGGCAAGTACTGGCTGTGTGGTAGATGTGACAACAATCTCCCGTATTCTTCATATGTCTGAGCTATGGGGTAGAGAGGCAAGACGAAAGCCTTTTCTTACGAAGAAAAACATCCAAGCCAGGCTACATTTTGAAAAAACACATCTGAAGTCTCCCAAAAGCATGTGGGAAAAGGTGTTATGGTCTGATGAAACCAAGGTTGAACTTTTTGGCCATAATTTAAAAAGATATGTTTGGCGCAAAAACAACACTGTGCATCACCAAAAGAACACCATACCCAGAGTAAAGCATGGTGATGACAGCATCATGCTTTGGAGCTGTTTTTCTTCAGCTTGAACTGGGGCCTTAGTTAAGATAGAGGGAATTATGAACAGTTCCAAATACCAGTCAATATTGGCACAAAACCTTAAGGCTTCTGCTAGAAAGCTGAACATGAAGAGGAACTTCCTCTTTCAGCATGACAACGACCCAATGCATGCATCCAAATCAACAAAGGAATGGCTCCACCAGAAGAAGATTAAAGTTTTGGAATGGCCCAGCTAGAGCCCAGACCTGAATCCGATTGAAAATCTGTGGGTTGTTCTGAAGAGGGCTGTGCATAGGAGATGCCCTAGCAATCTGACAGATTTGGAGTGTTTTGGCAAAGAATAGTGGGCAAATCTTGCCAAGTCAAAATGTGCCATGCTGATATACTCATACCCAAAAAGACTGAGTGCTGTAATAAAATCAAAAGGTGCTTCAACAAAGTATTAGTTTAAGGGTGTGCATACTTATGCAACCATATTATTTTATTTTTATATTTTTTCTTCCCTCTACCTAAAATATTTCAGTTTGTTTTTCAATTGAGTTGTACAGTTTATAGGTCACATTAAAGGTGGAAAAAGTTCTGAAATGATTTATCTTTGTCTAATTTTTTTACAGCACAGAAACCTGACCTTTTAACAGGGATGTGTAGACTTTTTATATCCACTGTAGTTATATATAGCAGGTTAGTGAAGGAATAAGAAAAGGCAAAATTGGAGCCTAGATATATCTAGACTGGTGTGTTTTGTTTCCCAGTATAATAGAGGCTTATGAACAAGCATTATAACAAAGACAGAGATATAAATGTAAGGGAATTTATCCCTACTTATATGAGTTCAGTATATAATTTAGTTGAGTACAAGGCATTATTAGTGGAACAGCCTAAAATACAATGGGACTATTATCATAACCAGCATATTTAAATAAATATTCCTTGCATCAATACATTCCCCTGTAGGAGGATGATAGTGGTCTATGTTTTCTTTTTTCAGACCACTTCTTAATTTAAGTTTTAACAAAAATATCACACCATTGTTGTACCTTTTAAATAAAGTTTAATTGTTGATTAGTGGTCCTTATATATAGGTACTATAATTGTTCTTCTATCTCTAGATAACTTTAGATATTCAGTGTTTAAGACACTTATATGGTCCCTGAAATATAGGTATCATATGCTGTGATTAAATTGTATGCCAAATTACATGATATAGGTCAGAATGCATCTTATTACCTTAGTCTCCTGTATTTGTTTGAAATCATTGATTAATTCAGTTCTATTGCTTCCTAGTGCAGTGTTGCAAGCTTGTTTTAAACATCTATTGGGGTACCCTCTGTACTCTTTTTTTTTATTTATGCGCTTCCCTCTTGAATTCTACTTCTGTGCTACAGTTTCTTCAAATTCTTAAATGCTCTCCCTTGGGAATCCCTCTTTTTTGAGGTTCATTGTCCAATGTAGAAGACTGTTAGTGGCAGTACTTTTTCTATAGGTTGTGGTATTAATGACTCCATCAGGATTTTTTCTAATGACTAAATCCAGGAATGTGATTTCTTTATCATTAATTTCAAAAGTAAATTTTAATCCTAAAGAGTGGTTGTTACCCTGCCATACCACCAGGACCTCATCTATTTAGTGTCTCCAGAATAAGATGTTGTGTGTGTAATAGGTAAGCGCATCTGCAAACATGAACTCATCCTCCCACCACCCTAAGAATAAGTTTGCATAATTTGGGGCACAAGGTGTGCCCATGGCTGTTCCTTTTATTTGATGTATCCATTTTCCTCCAAAAGTTAAGTAGTTTTTTTGTTAACACAAATTCCAAAAGTTGTATTAGGAATTTCTTGAATTGTGTTTCATTTCCAATTTTGGTTTGTAGATAGTATTGAACAGCCCTTATGCCTTCTGCCTTCCTTATGTGGAATACTACTGTATAGTGTTTCTACATCAATACCAATTAACTATGCCTTCTCTGGTACTGTAAGGTGTTCCAGGGCCCTAAGTTTTTAACTGGTGTCTTTTAAATAAGAGGGTAAACCTGTTACAATTTTTTTTAGATGGTGATCTAAATAAAAGACTACAATTTTGTGAGATATTGTCATTTCTGGAAACAATAGGTCTCCCTGGAATAGGTGTTATCTTCTTGTGCACTTTAGGTAGTGCATAGAATGTTGGTATAGTTGGTTTTAAAGGCATTAGATATTTATGAGTTTCTTTCTCAATAATGCCATTTTGTAGAGCACCATCTAGTATAGATCTCAAATCCTTCATATACTCGAGCATGGGATTAGCCTTTAATGTCTCATAAGTAGTTTTGTCTTTTAGAATCTTTTCACACATCAATTTATAGTCCTCATTTTGCAAAAGGACTATATTGCCTCCTTATCTGCTGGTTTTATTTGAATGGTCTTACAAGATTCTAACTCTTTT
Source organism: Discoglossus pictus (assembly GCA_027410445.1). Taxonomy (NCBI): domain Eukaryota; kingdom Metazoa; phylum Chordata; class Amphibia; order Anura; family Alytidae; genus Discoglossus; species Discoglossus pictus. The sequence continues at coordinate 172,774,360 of CM050163.1, read as the reverse complement.
ATAGCTTTATTCTCTTTCTTGCTCAGATTAAATTGTTTTCTTTGGTTGCTGGCATAGAGATTTTCTAATTCAGCGGTGACTTGTTGTACAAAGACATACATGTTAGCATAATCAGCTAGAGGAGGGGTAAATTTGCTTTTAATTTTGAAGGTATTATGCTTTTCTTATGTTTCAAAACTACCTTCTTCATTATCTTCTAATAGGGATAATATGTAGTGACACCTTCTATGTCTTCTTCATCCAGACTTTGATTTAAAATAGCTCTATCTTTTGTATTTTTGTAAAATTTATGTAGTGCCAGTTTTCTTAAAAATAGATTTAAGTCCTCTACATTAGTAAAGAGGTCTGAATTGGATGAGGGTACAAATGATAACTCCTTTTTTAGTACTGATGAGAGAAGAGTTGATTTCAAATTTAGAGAAGTTCATAACCTGCAAATCATCCTTTTTCTCCTCATTTTGGCCTACAAAAACTGATTCATTTTGTATTCTGGGGTTCCTGTATGTTCTTCTCCTGGCACCTCTGCCTACCTCTAAAAAAGTGTTAGAGTGAGATTTTTCATGTGAGGATCTAATTTGTCTGACATTGCTCCTGATGTTCCTATTGGTAGTAGGATTGAGTTCTTCAATGTCAGAAGGCTAATCAGAGGAGTTTATGTCATAATTGGATGGCTTTTTTACTGTCTGTGTGGACAATTTCCTACATATTTTACCCATTTTGTAATCATTTTGATCTCTGAAGAATTTATTTTGCTTCCGTTCTTTAATCTCCCTTTTACATATTTCTAGATTGTCTTTTAATTTGATGCAGTTATCAGCATATTCTGCTGCTTCTTTAAAAGTATCCACTTTCTTTTGTATTTCTGGTACCTTTAGGTTGATCTTCTCTAAATATTTTTTTTTCAGTTTCTATTATTAGGCCTATTAGTTCAAATGAACACTTCGATATAATATGTTTCCATTTTTCTAAGAAGATTTCATCAGTGAGGTTAGAGGCCAGAACTGCTTGGATTCTAAAGCCTCTGGGTAGAAATTGATTTTTGATGTAATTTTTTAGGCTATTTACAGTACTTCCCATATTGTTCTGATTTGTTTTTTTAGTATCCTTTGTAAATCATTGAATACTGTTTTCATATTCATGTTATTTGTAGACATGGATTTGAACTTTGATACAAAACTCTCCTCAGCTTCATTTTGTATTTTGGTTAAATCCCAATCAAAAAGACTTGCCATCCTGATAAGATAAATAGTTTTCTTCTAACAAATAGAATGAGCTCCTCTTGTCTGGATTAAACCAACAATGTAATCAATATGTTCTAATAGGAGTATTTTTTAGAACACCCACTGGAGGTGCTTAACACTAATATTTTTTATATAAAAAGCGGAACAAAAAGTGGGGAAAGAAAAGTATGTACTATTTAAATTGTATTTACATATATTCAAAAACAACAAGGCTCACACAAAAATTTAAAACATTTAAAAGAAGAGAGAAATACCCTTTGAGTAGTAATATATTAATAAGATTCTTATAATTCTAATAATCTCAATGACTATAAAGTCTATTTCCCTTCCATATGGGATAAAGATCTTTCTTGTTTAGTAAATAAGTCAAGCTGAGACGATATAGAGCTCATCTGAGGGATAATCTAATGGGCTACATACATTGGAATTATTTTATGATGTGTCATGAAATTCAATTATGCACATCAAACCTGTATACCACTAAACACCCAAACTGCCCTCACTACCATATGTAACAGACTCATTGATGGAGTATACATGGGAGAGAGACTGAGCAGAGCCCTGTGTCCACTAAGGGAAGAAAGGGTTAACACAGCAGGCTAATCAAGCAGGCCAGCTGGGTTCCACCTTCAAAGGTATGATTAGCAGCCAGCTGAGGGAGAGAGCTCAGTCTGAGCTGGACAGAGGACGCTAGAGCATGCTGTGGAAATCACCTGCTACAAGGGAGACTTGATATCCAGTAAGCTTTTGTTTGGACTTTTGTTTTGTGTGGACTTTTTCTTTCATAGTGAGGGAACTACAGCCAAGAGTAAAGTCAGTGCTTCTATTAGAAGCTAGGATTTTGTTTTGCACCATTTATGTTGTTTTGGTACACTTGAATAAATGCTGCTGATATTCTAAAAAGGGCTCCTGAGTACTCCATTGTGGTGCTGGATACAAGGGCACGAACCCTGAGTGTGACAGCAGCTTTATCACATGTGGTGGCAGTGCTGGGAACTGAACAATGGAGGAACTAGTGAAGGCCCTAATACAAACCACTGCATGCCAGCAGGAGACTACTCAGCAGTTACTGTGATAGCAGGCCCAGGCAGCACAAGTCCTAGCGGAAAAACAGGCCCAAGCTGCAGAAGACCGAAAGCTGCAGCGGGAAACAAACCAAATCTTGCTTGCCCAGCTACAGCACCTGATACCTGCAAAACCTATCGTGATGCCGGAAACCAGTGGAAACATCAACCCAAATCGGTTTCTACAGAAAATGAACCCGGATGAAGATGTGGAAACATTTCTTCTGACTTTTGAAAGAATCGCTGTCAGAAAAGCGTGGCCCCAAAGACACTAGGCAAGTATAGTTGCTCCGTATTTGTGTGGGGAGGCTCATAAAGCATATTTTGACCTGGACACAGAGCAAGCAATGGATTATGCCAGCCTAAAAGCTGAGATCCTGGCCAGAGCGGGAGTTACCAGAAGCGTTAGGGCACAGAGATTCCACACATGGAAGTTTGTAGAGAAAAAGAACCCTTGTGCACAAATTTTTGAATTGCTGCATTTAGCCCAAAGATGGCTAAACCCTGAAACTAATGGACCAGGGAGAATTATGGAACTACTGGTAATGGATCGCTACCTGAGGAGTCTACCCCCAGGCTTAAGAGAATGGGTGGGACAAAATGAGCCAGAGAATCCAAAATAATTTATTTTGTTGGCAGAAAGATATTTGGCTATGAATGAATTTTCCTGTCCTTCAAAAGTGGAGACCTACAGTATTCAAAGGAGGCCTAATCCCCCAAAGGCTCAAACCTCTAACTGGATGAGAAGGTCGGGAACCAGACAAAGACACCTGTACCCGGAAGTGAAAAAAAGTCTGCTTCAAAACAAAGCAGAAAGGGTGATTCCTGAAGAACCCTGGCAAAGAGGCAGCCCCGCACGCAAGGGGATGTGTTTATTTTGTGGAGAACCGGGACACATAGCGACTTACTGTCCAAGTAAAGAGGAACCCATGCAATGCAACATGGGAGAAAGTCCATACCACTGTAACCTAATTAACCTTGTGGGGGTGACAGAAAAGGCTCATCAGTTTACCAAACCCATAAAGTTTAACGGTAAAGAAACAACCTAATAGACTCAGGAAGTGCTGTGACTCTTTTCTCAGGAAAACTCATAAGACACAGTGAAATAAAAACCTCAAGACGAGTGGGCATAAAATGCGTACATGGTACCGTCAATCTCTACCCTACCAGCAATGCAACACTGGAGATACAGGAGAGGAAGATGGTAACCACTGCACCCGTCATAGCTACCCTGCCTTATCCGGTAGTACTAGGCACCACACCTATCATGCTTAGAGGATGGCTTATTTTCTAGACCCGGGAGAGGCCGAAAAACAAAGCGGGAGCGGCGAAGAGCAAAAAGGATGGGCACGGAAATACGAAAGAAAGCTTTTGAAGAAGCTTTAGCCGCAAGCCGAGATAAGGAAAGGCGAGGGGCACACAGAACGGGTCCTACAGCTCATAATGATGAAAGAGAGGAGGAAACAGAAGAACCTGGAAAGGAAGAGCTGACTCCACAGCAGTGCTTCCAGGACAATAATAATTTTGCACGAGACCAGGCTTCGGACCCAATTTTGCTAAATGTACGAAATGAACTATCAGAAGTAAACGGTGTACCTGTGCCTGACAGGCAAAGGAGACAAGGACTGTATTTCATTTTACAAAATGATCTGTTGTACAGAATTGTTACCTCAGGGACAGAGACACTGGAGCAGCTCCTAGTCCCTAGAGCACATAGAAGGAAAGTCCTTGACCTGGCTCATCGTAAACTCCTTGGGGGACACCTTGAAAAAAATAAAACACTGGGAAGAATCCTGAAACGATTTTTCTGGCCTGGTATACATGCTGAGGTAGCCCAGTATTGTGCATCCTGCCCAGAATTCCAGATAACTGCCCCTGGACCCAGATAGTAGAGGTAAATATTGCTTGTCTTGATGAAGAGTTGGATGATGTCAGAGAAACTATTCCGAGCACAGAGGCAATGCAAGTAGAAGCATTTGTGTCACAGGATCTGTCCCCTGAAAAGAAGGAGGAAATGTACAAAGTTATAAACCGAAACAGGGATGTCTTCTCTACACAACCAGGTTGCACCACCGCTATTTACCACAACATCATCACTAAGCCTGGGATCAGGGTAAGGATGAAACCCTATCGAATACCCGAGGCTAAACAAGAAAAAATAAGAGCAGAAGTAAAAAAGATGCTAGATCTTGGGGTTATTGAAGAATCCCAAAGTGAATGGTGTAGTCCTATTGTGATGGTCCCAAAGCCTGACGACACCATCAGATTCTGCAGCGACTTCCGCAAATTAAACTCTGTATCTGAATTTGATGAATATCCCATAACTAGAGTGGATAAGTTGATAGAGCGGGTTGGGAAAGCAATATTTTTAATGACCCTGGACTTGACAAAAGGATATTGTCAAATTCCGTTGACACAAGCAGCAAAAGAAAAAACTGCCTTTTCGACCCCAGATGGGCTTTTTCAATATAAAGTACTACCATTTGGACTCCATGGAGCTCCAGCCACCTTCCAGAGACTGATGGACAGGCTATTACATGAACATTCGGAATATGCTGCTGCATATTTAGATGACATAGTAATCTATACCACAGATTGGGAGACATATCTTCCAAAGGTGGAGTCTGTGTTAGAAACCCTAAGACGGGTAAACCTTACAGTGAACCCTGCGAAATGTGCCATAGGACATAGTGAAGCCAAATATCTGGGTTACACTGTTGGACGAGGAATGGTCAAGCCACAGCTCAACAAAGTGGAAGCAATCCAAAACTGGCCTTGCCCACTGAGAAAGAAGCAAGTAAGGGCCTTTTTGGGAATCGTGGGCTATTACAGGAAGTTTATCCCACATTTCTCCACAAGAGCCACCCCGCTGACAGAACTCACTAAGAATAAGGCACCTGACGTAGTCAAGTGGAACAAGGCCACTGAGGAAGCTTTCGAGGACCTAAAGACTACACTGTGTCAAGGTCCCGTTTTAATAGCCCCTGATTTCGAAAAGGAATTTATCCTACAAACAGATGCTTCAGGAGTAGGACTGGGGGCCGTATTGTCACAGGAGGTGAATGGTGAAGAACATCCCGTCTTGTTCCTTAGCCGCAAGTTGATGCCATGGGTACAGAAATATTCTGTGGTAGAGCAAGAATGCCTGGCCATAAAATGGGCCACTGAAGCCCTCCGGTATTACCTATTGGGAAGAAGGTTCACCCTGGTCTCGGACCATGCCCCTTTACAGTGGATGCACCGGAACAAGGAGAAAAATAGCCGCGTGACTAAATGGTTCCTGTCGATCCAACCCTTCGACTTCCGTGTTCTTCATAGAGCTGGCAGCCTTCGTGGCAATGCAGATACCCTATCCTGCATAAACTGCCTCATGGCGTTGGCTGCTCAACACCATATTGTCGAGCTGGGGAGGGGGATATGTAACAGAATCATTGATGGAGTATACATGGGAGAGAGACTGAGCAGAGCCCTGTGTCCACTAGGGTTAACATAGCAGGCTAATCAAGCAGGCCAGCTGGGTTCCACCTTTAAAGGTATGATTAGCACCCAGCTGAGGGAGAGAGCTCAGTCTGAGCTGGACAGAGGATGCCAGAGCATGCTGTGGAAATCACCTGCTACAAGGGAGACTTGATATCCAGTAAGCTTTTGTTTGGACTTTTGTTTTGTGTGGACTTTTTCTTTCATAGTGAGGGAACTACAGCCAAGAGTAAAGTCAGTGCTTCTATTAGAAGCTAGGATTTTGTTTTGCACCATTTATGTTGTTTTGGTACACTTGAATAAATACTGCTGATATTCTAAAAAGGGCTCCTGAGTACTCCATTGTGGTGCTGGATACAAGGGTACGAACCCTGAGTGTGACAGCAGCTTTATCACACATAGCATTATCAATTTATGTTACTGTAATGCAGACTTAATTCTAGATAATAACTTATATAGTTCTATACCATATAATGGAGTACTGTTTACTGAAAACTCTGTGTTATTATTAAAGATGCCAGCTAGGCTGTTATTTAATTTAAGTGAATTTCTTAGATTCTATTTTTGACCTTTTAACCTTAAGTTCTGTGGTTAGCTATTTATATTGTAGTAGTGAAGTGTTTTAGTTTGCTTGGAGAGTCATGGGTTTCTGGAAGACCCCCATGGTACTTCATGTGTGAATGCTTTTTACCATGGAATCCATATAGACCCTCATGGTACATACAGGGGTTAATTAGGCTACTAGGTATGTTAGAGGTTAATTAGGTGCTGTATAGACCCCTATGGCAGAGGTTAATTATAGACCCATGTCAGGGTGTTAATTATGTAAATGCAGCTGGTCCTTTAAGGATCAATAGCAGGGGATTAACTATTTAAATGTCACGGGGTTTGTATATTAGTTTCAATGGGGGTCTCTATAGAACCCTACGTTTATGTAGATGTTGTTTGCAGCATTCAAATACTCTGTATCTTGATCTTTAAATCATTGTTAAGCCACATTGGATTTGATTTACTTCTTTTACTTTTATTCCCACATGGTATATGGTGATAAGGATGTGTATTTAATAAGGATTTAAATGTTGTCCATTTATGCTCATTATTTTTACCCATCAGTTCCTTGTCCCAGTGTATACTTTGTATTGCTGCCCTTAGACCGTTAAAATCTGCCCTTGTATAATGAAGAGTTTTTGTTGGCCCCTTACAGTTTGGTTTTTTTAACTCAATCTCAAATGAGACTGTGTTGTGATCACTGTTTCTCAAAGGATGCCCTATTTCAACATTTGATACCATATCAATATTATTTGTGATAACTAAATCCAAGATAGCCTAATTTCTAGTAGGCTCTTGTATAACATGGGCCAGATAATGATCTCTGAGTGTACTCAAGAACCTGTTTCCCTTAGGTGAACTGCTGGTCTCATTTATCCAGTTTAGTTAAAATCACCCATTATTAAAACTTGCACATGCTTAGCTGCATTCCCAATTTGTAAGTATAATTGCATTTCCTCACTTTCAATTATATTTGGGGTTTATAGCATACTCCTACCAATATTCTTTAGGAATTTGCTGCTCCGCTATTTAACTCTACCCTCAACCATTCAACATTATCGCTAGTTCCAGCACAAATATCTTCTCTGACGATAGGCTTATATTCAGGCTTAACATACAGACAAATCCCCCTGCCTCTTTTACCATTTCCGATATCTTTCCTAAATAGGGTATAACCATCCAGATTAACAATCTAGTCATGAGATTCTTCCCACCATGTTTCAGTAATGCCTATTAAATCGCATTTTTCATCAACTGCTAATAATTGTAAGTCACCCATTTTTCCTGGCAAGCTTCTGGCATTAGTAAGCATACTTCTTATGTTATGACTTTATAGTTTGGAAGTGCCTGCCTCTGATCTTGAGTTACTTTGAAATACATCCCTATTGACTATATTAACCCTCCCCCATCTCCTCCCCCATGAGTAATTAATTCATCCCTTATCTCCTCTACACTTTCTACCCCATTACATTTATCTAGTCCCTCCCCCCACCTACTAGTTTAAAAACTGCTATAGCCTTTCCACCATCCTATCCCATGGCACACAGGCTCCCTCGTCATTAAGATGCAATCCATCCCTGCTATAGAGATTGTACCCAAGTGAGAAGTCAGTCCAATGCTCTAAAAACCGTAACCCCTCCTTAGTGCACCACATTTTTAGCCATGCATTAACCTCCATAAGCTCTTTCTGTCTCCCTGGGCTAGCACGTGGCACAAGTAGTATCTCAGAAAATACTACCTTGGAGGTCTTAGCTTAAAGCTTATTCCCTAGTTATCGAAAATCATTCTTTAGGACACTCCATCTTCTGCTAACTTTGTCATTGGTACCAATATGTATCAAGACCACAGGTTAATTTCCAGCCCCTCGCATATTGGACGTCTAAACACTAATTGATTGACATTTACATGCCATGTTTTACTGATGTAATGATGACAGTCTCATTTACTATTGGCTGTTTCTAAACCGTTACTTATAGGCTTGCTTAATGGATCATGATCATGCCCTCAAATGCTACGTACGGTTACATGATTTACGGATTTGGCTTTCATCCATGTAATTGTGGGCTTGTTCAATTAAATTGATCTGTAACTGTTGAAAATTAACAATGGATATTTCCTCTAAAAGACCGCCTAGATTATGTAACTCTCCAGATTCATCAAACCAGAACTGAAAAGTGTAAATACAAACACTGAATTAGGCTGTACATTTGAGAATTAGAAACAAAGGGCCATATTAAATTCCAGCCTCGTAAATAAGAGGCTTCTACTTAAGCCCTACGTACTGCAAAGTTTCTCTAACTTACAATGCTATTACATTAGCCCTGCTGCGAGCAACGTATGAGCTACGCAGCAGGGCCGTACGTATCAACACTGCGTAAATGTACATGAGGAGTGACAGTCTGCGACATGATATCGCAGGATCCCACTCCTCATCAATTGCTGCGGGGGTCCTAAACGGAACCTCCGCGGCAGTCCCCCACATAAGCTCTGCCGTGCAGGGTATTCCAACTACCCCCCAGGCACTTAAATTAACCCCCCCCTCAATGCGGGGGTCCCCGCCTCTGCTTCTTAAAGGTGCCGCAGCACACTATTACCCAATACTGGCCGCAGCACCTATAATTAACTCCACTCTATGCTGGGGGTCCCCATCGGGCCCCCCAATGTGTCCCCATATAAACCCCTTGCTGCAGGGGTCCATAGGGACCCCCGCAGCCCACCTACATTAACCCCCAGCAGCGGGGGTCCCCGATCGGCACCGATCGTGACCCTGCTATATTTCAATTTTACATTTCCCGCCTCGCGGGTCCTTAAAGGACCGTAAAGGTCCTGAAAGGACTTGCACTAAAAATATTAACCCCAGGCAACTATAATTAACCCTATAACTCATGGTGGTCAATACAGACCCCCATAAGGCCTTAATTAACCCCAGTCAATCACAAGCCGCCATTGCCAATTTCCTCCCGGAAAAGACTCCGGGAGGCTCATTAGCGTCGGGGAGGTCTGCGAGTGCAGATCTCCGTTATTTTTTTTATTTTTTTTTAGAGCGCGGATGGTTCCGGGGCCCAGCCGGGGCTGGAGGGGAGGAGGCCGGGGACATCGCGGGGAAGTAAGTTAAATGTATATTTAGATGTTTATCTGTTTATTTTATTTCTTGTTTGTCTATTGTATTAATGTATTGTGTTTTTTTAACCGGGCCGCGCCGGAAGAGCTGAACAATGACGGGACATGCTGGAAAGGTGAGTAGAATATTTAGAATGTATATAATGTTTATTTATTTCATGTTAATGTTTTGTACTAATTATTTTGTTTTGTTTTACCACTAGGTTAGTGATCTGAAGCAACATCTTAAAGGTAAGTGGTCTTAATTATTTTATTTTAGCTTAGACTTCGGGTCTGTGTATGTAGTTAGGACTGTAATTATTTATTTTAGCTTAGAATTAGGGTCTCTGTATGCAGTTAGGACTGTAATTATTTTATTTTAGCTTAGAATTAGTGTCTGTGTATGTAGTTAGGATTTATTGTATATTAGATAGATAGGGGGATGTATTTGATATAGTTAGGATTTATTTTATATTAAATAGTTTGTATGTTAGATAGATAGGGGGTATTTGATTTGTATTATACGTAATATATTGTATGTAATATATTATATGTAATGTATGTAATGTAATATATTGTATGTAATGTATTATATGTAAAATATTATATGTAATATATTATATGTAATGTATGTAATGTAATATATGTAATGTATGTAATGTATTATATGTATGTATGTATTGTATTGTGTATATCTGGCTTTCCTTTTCAGGTGTGTCATTTTTTTTATTTTCTGTAGTGGGGGGGGGTTGTAATGTATTTGTTTTTTTTCTGTACTGCAGTTTTTTTTTTCTGTAAGGTAGGTTTTTTTATTTTTTGTAAGGTAGTTTTTTTATTTTTTGTAAATAGAGTGGTTGGGAGGTTTATTAGGGGGTAGGTAGTGTAGGTAGGTAGTGTAAGTGTTAATAGATTATTGTAGAGGGGTGTTAGTTTAGATTAAATGGTTTATTGGGGGTTATAGTGTAGTGTCTGTAGTTAGTGTCTTGATGGTCCTTGAGGACCGTCATGGCACTTATGTGGTTAATGTTGGGTTGTAACAGGCCCATAATGGTCATAATATACCCTTATGGGACTGATGGGGTTAAATAAAGGCTTATGGGGGTCTGTATTGACCACCATGAGTTATAGGGATAATTAAGGCCTTATGGGGGTCTGTATTGACCTTCATGAGTGACGGGGTTAACTAAGGCCTTATGGGGGTCTGTATTGACCTTCATGAGTGACGGGGTTAATTAAGGCCTTATGTGGGTCTGTATTGACCTTCATGAGTGACGGGGTTAATTAAGGCCTTATGGGGGTCTGTATTGACCACCATGAGTTATAGGGTTAATTAAGGCATTATGGGGGTCTGTATTGACCTTCATGAGTGACTGGGTTAATTAAGGCCTTATGGGGGTCTGAATTGACCTTCATGAGTGACGGGGTTAATTAAGGCCTTATGGGGGTCTGTATTGACCTTCATGAGTGACGGGGTTAATTAAGTGCTTATGGGGGTCTGTACTGACCTTTATGAGTGACAGGGTTAATTAAGGCCTTATGGGGGTCTGTATTGACCACCATGAGTTATAGGGTTAATTAAGGCCTTATGGGGGTCTGTATTGACCACCATGAGTTATAGGGTTAATTAAGGCCTTATGGGGGTCTGTATTGACCTTCATGAGTTATAGGGTTAATTATAATTGCCTGGGGTTAATATATTATATTATATATTTTACGGTCCTTTAAGAAACCGCGAGGCGGGAAATTTAAAATTGAAATGCAGCAGGGTCACGATCGGTGCCCTATGGACCCTTGCAGCAAAGGGGTTTATGTGGGTACACTTCGGGGGTCCCAATGGGGACCCCTAGCATAGAGGGGGGTTAATTGTAGGTGCCACGCCCGGCGATTGTATAATAGTGTGCCGCGGCCCCTTTAAGGTTGCCGCGGCGGGGAATTTAAAACTTTTAAATGCAGCGGGTGGCCTGATCTATGCAGATCGGGGACCCCCCTGCAAGGGGTTTATGTGGGGACACTTCAGGGGTCCCGATGGGGAACCCCAGCATAGAAGGGGGTTAATTTTTTGGGCCGCGGCCAGGATTGGCAATTAGTGTGCCGCTGCCCCTTTAAGGAGCCGCGGCGGGGAATGTAAAACTTTTAAATGCAGCGGGGGCCTGATCGGTGCCGATCGGGACTTCCGCTGCAAGGGGTTCATGTGGGGGTGCTGCAGTGGTCCCGATAGAGACCCCTGCAGGATGTGTATAGGGAGCAGGGGGGAGCCTCACACTGCTGTCTCGGGCTCCTCCGAGGCAGCACGTAGAGGCTTTAGGATCCCATGCGGGCACTTTTTGTGCCCGTAGGGATTCTTACGAAATGCGATAATCATGCGTAGATTTAAGGCTGCGTGTGACTACGTAGCTCTCTCGGAGCCTATTCTCTGCCATTTTTTCGTAGTCATATTGCAAAGCAGGCTGCGAGAGATTCGGTACTCGCAAACAGCAGAAAAACTGCCTTTTGCGAGCACCGAGAGAACTACGAGGGATAATTTAATAGGGCCCAAAATCTCTATTCTTCTTTTTCTACAGCACCATCAGCAATGCAGGAGTGGAATCTAGAGGATCAGAATGACATAACTCAGAAGAAAGGTGGAGGCATAACTTTGCTTTGTCCATTTAGGGATAATTTTCCGGGCTTAACTGAAACTTATTGAGAATTGGGGACCTCCCAGTCCACCATTCAAGAGAAGATGACCCCTTAACACTGGCCTCAACCACACTTGCCTGCCAATCTGCCACTGGAGAAGTCCCTCCCCCTCTCCACCGGTCTCTGACAGGTGCCATTCTAGGCAACCACTGTGTGCAAGAGGAAAAGAGATAGGGGTTTCATAATGTTTTTTTTTTTTATTTCTATTTCTGTTTTCATTTACAGATTCAGAAATAGAAGATTTCATCTTGTGCATACTATCTGATACTGTAAGCGAACCATTTACAGTACAGTGCACACCATCTGCATATATGTACACATCCCGACCTGTGAGCACATCCTACTTGGATTTAGATTTAAACAAATACTGCTTAAACAAGCAGTGGATGACAAAATCAATTCATAGTTGCAAGAATATTTTTCTAAATAACAATGGCTTAGATTATGTCATAGACTAGACTCCTATAATTGTCACTGTAGCAAAGATCAATCACCAACGGATGTAGCCATGACATGTTTCTTAGCAATTATCATGTGATTTCCACCCAAAGACATGTAACAATAAGTAATAAAATAAATACACACAAACTGTGCCAATGTTCAAGGATCATTTACAAATTGTTTGATGTATTATTGTAAGAATTTAACTTTGTTGATATTTCTTGTCCATATCTATTTATATGAAGTCTACACAAAGCTTATTTAACATAGATATTTGTACAAGAAAATACTCTTCTTTAGAGTGTCATCCCAATACATCATTGCAATATCATAACAGATCAGTAATACACAATATGCACTGTAGAAATTATACAGAATTGGTAACACTGCTTGGAGATAAACAACAGGTAGAATTGCTTATTGGAACACTAAAATGCACACCTTACTAAACTGTACATATCTATCCATTTTTTTACTCAGCCGCAGATCATTCCAGAGCTGTATCAGAATATTTTTCAATCTTTCAATGTGACTTGCTGTGTGTAGGTGAATGGGGCTCCCTTCACCTAGGTGTCATTTTGATGCACTGACCAGATGAAAAACATATGTAGGTGCTATCCGCTCTCTATATTTAATAATTGAAGTTGAAAAAGACTTTTAGTCCATCATTATCTCCTTGATACTTGTTAATTGATATAGATAAGTTAAATACAAAAAACAAAACAAAACATTGAAACACTGTAAATTGCCTCATAAAGAAAAAAAAAAACCTTCACAACCTCAAAACACTGGTTAAAGGATTACTACCTGGATCAATATCCCTAATTCTCTAGTTATCTAACATTACTATGTATGTCCTTTTTATTAAAAAATGTATACAACCTTTTCTTTAAAATGATCTATTGAATTTGCTACCACAACCTTCTTTGAGAAGAAGTTTCACTTTTGACTTCCCTTACTATGATAAAGCCTTTTCTTTCTCTAAAGTGTCATCTTTTTTCATCAAACCTCAAGAGATGACCTTTTTTAAGCTGAAAATATGTTGGTACAACATTTGCCCCATACAAAGCTTTACTCTAGATGTTTTTATGTTAGATAAGCGTATCCCCTCTTTTACACCTTTTTTTTAATAAGTTTAATTTGGTTAATTATTCTTCACAGCTTAGTCCCTTAATTCCCCTTATTAATTGTGTTGCCTTTCTTTGTATCTTTTCCAACTCTACAATGTCCTCTTTTTGAGGTGGTGTCCAAAATTGTACTTCATTTTCCAAATAAGGTCATACTAGGGATTTGTGTAGTGGCAGATTTATATTTGCGTCCCTTGCTTCTATAACCCTTGTAATGCATGCTAACATTTTACTTGAGTCACAGCCTATTCTTCATTGGGCTTAAAAAGTTTCCTTCACCAATCCTACTTGCAGGTCGTCTCAGTTCTGTATCCCGTCACACAGCTTAGAAAGATTCACAGACAAGTTGCAGTTTCTCAGGGCAAGTTGCAGAATTGATTTGTATATTAAAAACAAATAATAATAACAGCTTTCCTTCTAAATGAAACAAACCATGTATATGTGTCACAAACGGAGGATACTTTTTATTGTGTTGTTCACATTGTTATACAGTACACCAATGGGTTATTTTACATAAAAAAATACAACTTAACACCATTTGGTACTTTATTTAACCCACATGGGCTAGAAACTTCAACCAGGGGTACAGTGCAAGCCTGTTAATCTCCCCATCTAGGTGCCGATGAGACCGTGAAATGTATAGGCAAAGCAGGGGGTTGCCAGGGTATTGTGAACACTGGGCGACAAGTTTATGGTCCTGGGAGATGGACTCTTTCAGGTGAAGCTAGTGGATAATAGAGAGGATATCGGGTCCATGGTGCCCCGTAAGCGGGAAGGGGATGTCTGTGGGGAGGATATTGTGTAGGTGTATCTGTTATCTAGCTGACCTCCTCTTGGGTAAAGATACCTTTATTGTGTCAGAGAGGAGTAGGCTAGGAGAGTTGAGGTGGCTCCTGGGTGTATTCACTTTCGGGGACCGACCAGGGGCACTTTTAAATACGACGTATTGGCCGTGCAAAGCAGCCCGCAAAGGTTACGGCTATTAAATTAGTATATTTTTGCGGGCCGTAAACATTTGCGGGCTAAAGGCTGAAATTCCCTATGAGCTACGTCTCAGTTAAGCCTTTGACCTTTCAAGGCCGTAAACGTTAAATCGCAAATCGATATTAAATTGTAACGATTTCACCAAGCTGCAGCTGTGGACAATGTATCAAAAAATATTGCGAGGACTAAATAGGACTTGCAAAGGGTCTACTAACTTGTTCTTAGCACTGTAGATAAAAATATATACACAATACCGTATTTGAAATAAGTGATATAAGGTATAAATATTAATAGCAGAATATTGTAAAGCCCTCAAATTGGCAATAAAAATATATTTTCATGGGTATTTATTGTGTTATATTGATACTGGCAATCAATGTGTTAATACATATCATAGGACTCACATGGACTAGAATATTATATTTATTGATTGTTTTATATTTGATTATTTTTTTAAAGCAGGCCGATCGCAACTCGAACGTCAACCATGCATTTGATTGATATCCAATCTCCTTTCCCGTAGTGATGTCACAATGATGAACATTTTTCCTATTGGCTCCATCCTAGCTGAAACTGGGGGATTTGAATAAATGATTGCGTTTGCGCCAGAAATGTCTACGCACCGCAGCATTGTTTAAGAATTTGGACTTCTGCCACATAGATCGCAGGCCTTTCTAATTTAATAGCTATGTAACTGTGTGAGATTTCGAGCCCACAGGGCTTGCGACTATGCCGCGGCCGTTACGGGCTTCTCATTTAATAGAGGCCCAGTACTTCCATAATATTTCTATCAATTCAGGCTCTCTATAAGATTGTATAGGGGGTCAGGAACAATGGCTAAGTTCAAATATATACCAATTAGTGGTTAAGCGCAAGCCAGTGGATCAAAGGGATATCATTTGCAAAGGAGTGACATCACATGATCCTTGTCTAGTGAAACAAAGTGTTTCAATTGTCATCTGAAAACCTATTTAACTATAGTTGATGTCCTAATCAGCCCAATTGATCTCCCTACAGAAGTCTATGAAGCTCTTTTTATCACTTACTGTGAGACTGAATCCACCTAGGAACCTAGCTTGGCCCTGGGACTGAGAAATAACTGGGTATATCGGATGGCAGTGGCTACTGGTCGCCCTTAAAGCGATCCTACCCAAAAAATATTTTTATTGGCCCTATGCATTGTATACAGTATAACCAAAAAGAGAGAGAAAAGGACAGAACAAGTATCCTTTGAGATTAAAGTGCACACCCTCTGCCCAAGTAACAATATAGAGCAGCAAAAAAATATAAAACTTAGCGTTTATTTATATTATTAAAACTTGATATTAAAATGTTGAAGTTCTGACGAGATAAAGAAAGTAGGGAAATCTAGAATTATTAAGGACTTCCTTATATATTGACTTATATGTTAGACTGAAATAATACAAATAATCCCTATATCCTCTTATTTAGAGTGATAAATCATCTGTAATACCAATAATAATTCTAGATTTCCCTACTTTCTTTATCTCGGCAGAATTTCAACATTTTAATAACAAGTTTTAATAATATTAATAAACGCTAAGTTTTATATTTTTTTGCTGCTCTATATTGTTACTTGGGCAGAGGGTGTGCACTTTAATCTCAAAGGATACTTGTTCTGTCAAGTAGCACCCCTTTTCTCCATCCCGGAATCTTTTTGATACCTAGAGCCACCTATCTTTCCTATTTTGTATCTACTCTTGTATACAGTATATCCTGAAACACATGACACTGTCCAAAAACAGCAAAAATGACCCAGCACACTTTGGGCTTGAGTATCCTGGTGGAAATGATTCTTGGGAGTCCAGGCCATCTAATCAGGGGTTGGGGAAACATTGATTAATCTGAACATGTTAAAATTAAAAATGTGGGTCCTTATGATTATAACATCATGTTATAGTTCTTTCCTAGGAATGTATTTGTGGCTGTTACAATAGCCTTAGAGCATATGGTCAACATGGCTAGAGTACATAGAGGTCTGTCTGCCAGATCCAGAGGCTCAGTAGCCCCAGACAACTTGCCTTTGCAGATGCTGCCTGGTATTGAGCACTGTTACAAAGGCAGTTGATGGAAGGCATTCCTAATCCCTTTTCAATCTCTGATACCACCAGAATTGGTAACTGCTTGGAGATCAACAACAGGTAGAATTGCCAATTAAAAACCCAAAATGTACACCTTACTAAACTGTACATATCTATTCATTTTTTCCTCACCCACAGATCATTTCAGAGCTGTGTCACAATATTTGTCGCATTTAGATGATAAAGTGCATGCTTAATTGTCCTTCCCAAATGCATAACCTTTCTTTTTTTCTTTTTTCAATTCCATCTGCTCTTTCTTCTAATTAGTGTAAGTGACAGTACATAACTTCTGAGTATATTCCATTAAGTACAACCATTTGTATCCTGTCTTTTAACAAGTTTTAACAAGCTTTCAATTCATGTCCATACATTTACTACAATTCCTGAAGCTCTTACTTTTTACAACAGCATTCCATGTGGTACTGTATCAAAAATTGTTTTGGTCCAGGTTCCTACTTTCCTTCTCAAGGAAACTAGTTAGATTTGTTTGACAAGACCTATGCAATATAACTCTTTGTTGACTCCTATTTATTATCTTTTCAGATATATTTCTGTATACTATACCATAGCAACCATTCTACAATCTTCACCACTACAAAGGTGAAGCTTAATGGTCTTTATTTCCATGGATTTGTTCTTACTCACAAAGGTATACAATCTGCTTATACCTGTGAAGAGTAAGTCTTGAAAAATGTAGAGATAATGTTTAGGGTATTACAGATCACAGTTCCCTAAGTATCCTTGGATGTATTTCATAAGGACAGTGTGCTTTAGTAAAAAATAAAATTTCAAGCCTATTTTCCATTTTTTCCTTTACGTATACAGAAAAAAAAAAAATAATAATTTAATGACTTCATCTGCCTTTTCCTGGTCACCATTTATAAGTCAGCCCGTGTCACATTATCATTTTCATATGGCTTACTTCCTAGCCTTATTCTCATTAATATGTTTAAATGTGTTTAGGGTTAGTCTTACTGTCCTTTGAAATTAACTTTTTATTTTCTATTATTTTTACATTATATGTTCCGATATTTATGTATATTTAGTAAAACTTTAAATGTTGTACATTTTTTTTTTTTTTTAGTTCTGTCACTATTACGGTTCCATTTTAGGAATTACATTCTTGGAGAATTATTTCTCTAACTGCATTGTTTTATAGGTGTACTGACCAGATATGACTGATATGTAGTTGTTATGCATTTTTTTCTGCAGAGTTAAGGTTAGATAAGTAGCTTATTTTATTTTTAGTGGACCTCATGGCCCCCTTGGACCAATTTGCACGACAATGGAAAATATTTGTACATGGCGTTGTTACTTAGTTGCTTTTTGTAAACAATTGTTTAGTGAACTTTTGAACCCTCTTCACTGTATATATCTCTTTATTTTGATGGATGATTGTTATTTGAACATACACTAGAACAATGGTGGTGAGTTCTGTCTTGTTATAGCCTCCAACAGTCCAGGACTGCATTAAGTCCATGACTAGGTAAGTAGCTCTGTGATATTCATTGTAGTTATGCACCTGTGCTCAGTTTGAGTGAACTTGAATACATTAGCAGAATGTTACTACAATCCTGGACTGTTGGTGGAACTAATTTTACTATATCTACTCCCAATGTATTCAGCATTAGGTTATATGTTAGGAATCACATACTGATTGACAACACACTGATGAGGTTTGTTATTCCACATGAACATTGTAGTTCAGACACATAACAGTATGTGTTAATTTCACACTTCTGTTGTGGTATCAAATGTCAGTGGATACAAATTGAATGCTAAGACAGGAGATTGTAATAGAATATGTAGGACAGGTATGTAATTCTTAACCCCTGGGGTCTGTATTAAGTAAGTGTGACTTAACATTAGTTGGGTATCAGTGTGTGTTAATTGTGTGAGCAGATAACAATGTGATCTAGTTGATTGTTTTATAGTATTTCTAGTGGTAGAGCATTGGGTTAAAAATTAGAACAGCTTATTTTGTGATTTATGCTTTGTAGGTCTAGTTTTTATTTTCTTAGATCATGTAAAATGATTATTTCGGCTGTTTTATTTCTGGTACTTGATTTTAAACTTTTCTCATAAGTGTTCTTGTAAGGGGTTTATATGTTCCTGCAGGAGGTTTAGGGCCTCATTAAATTCCAGCCTCGTAAATAAGAGGCTTCTACTTAAGCCCTACGTACTGCAAAGTTTCTCTAACTTACAATGCTATTAAATTAGCCCTGCTGCGAGCAACGTATGAGCTACGCAGCAGGGCCGTACGTATCTACACTGCGTAAATGTACATGAGGAGTGACAGCCTGCGAGATGATATCGCAGGCTCCCACTCCTCATCAAGTGCTGCGGGGGTCCTAAAAGGGACCTCCGCGGCAGTCCCCCACATAAGCCCTGCCGTGGGGGGTACTCCAAACTGTCGGGACCCCCAAAGTGTCCTCACATGAACACCTTGCTGCAGGGGTCCATAGGAACCCCCGCAGCCCCCACACATTAACCCCTTGCAGCGGGGGTCCCCGATCGGCACCGATCAGGCCCCCGCTGCATTTAAAACTTTTAAATTCCCCGCCGCGGCTCCTTAAAGGGGCCGCGGCACACAATTACCCAATCCCGGCCGCGGCACTTAAAATTAACCCCCCTCTATGCTGGGGGTCCCCATCGGGACCCCCGAAGTGTCCCCACATAAACCCATTGCAGGGGGGGGGCCCGATCTGCATAGATCAGGCCCCCCGCTGCATTTAAAACTTTTAAATTCCCCGCCGCGGCTCCTTAAAGGGGCCGCGGCACACTATTACCCAATCCCGGCCGCGGCTCTTAAAATTACCCCCCTCTATGCTGGGGGTCCCCATCGGGACCCCCGAAGTGTCCCCATATAAACCCCCTGCAGCGGGGGGCCCCGATCGGCACCAATCGTGACCCTGCTGCAATTCAATTTTAAATTTCCCGCCTCGCGGGTCCTCAAAGGACCGTAAAGGTCCTGAAAGGACTCGCACTAAAAATATTAACCCCAGGCAACTATAATTACCCCATTAACTCATGGTGGTCAATACAGACCACCATAAGGCCTAAATTAACCCATTAACTAATGATGGTCAATACAGACCACTATAAGGCCTAAATTAACCCATTAACTAATGATGGTCAATACACACCACCATAAGGCCTAAATTAACCCATTAACTAATGATGGTCAATACAGACCACCATAAGGCCTAAATTAACCCATTAACTAATGATGGTCAATACAGACCACTATAAGGCCTAAATTAACCCATTAACTAATGATGGTCAATACACACCACCATAAGGCCTAAATTAACCCATTAACTAATGATGGTCAATACAGACCACCATAAGGCCTAAATTAACACATTAACTAATGATGGTCAATACAGACCACCATAAGGCCTAAATTAACCCATTAACTAATGATGGTCAATACAGACCACCATAAGGCTCTATTTAACCCCATCAGTCCCATAAGGGTATATTATTACCATTATGGGCCTGTTACAACCCAACATTAACCACATAAGTGCCATGATGGTCCTCAAGGACCATCATGACACTAACTACAAACACTACACTATAACCCCCAATAAACCATTTAATCTTAACTAACCCCCCTCTACACTAATCTATTAACACTTACACTACCTACCTACACTACCTACCCCCTAATAAACCTCCCCAACACTCTAATTACAAAAAATAAAAAACCTACAGTACAGAAAACAAAAAACCTAAAGTACAAAAAAACCTACAGTACAGAAAAAACAAAACAAATTACAACCCCACCCCCCACTACAGAAAATAAAAAAATTACACACCTGAAAAGGAAAGACAGATAAAAACAATACAATACATACATATAATACATTACATACATTACATACAATACATGACATTACATACATTACATATAATATATTACATATAATATATTAAATATAATATATTACATATAATATATTACATATAATATATTACATATAATATATTACATATAATATATTAAATATAATATATTACATATAATATATTACATATAATATATTAAATATAATACATTACATACATTACATACAATACATGACATTACATACATTACATATAATATATTACATATAATATATTACATATAATATATTACATATAGTGCAAATAAAATACCCCCTATCTATCTAACATACAATCTATTTAATTTAAAATAAATCCTAACTATATCAAATACATCCCCCTATCTATCTAATATACAAAAAATCCTAACTACATACACAGACCCTAATTTTAAACTAAAATAAAATAATTACAGTCCTAACTACATACACAGACCCTAATTTTAAAATAAAATAAAATAATTACAGTCCTAACTACATACACAGACCCTTATTCTAAAATAAAATAAAATAATTACAGTCCTAACTACACAGACCCTAATTCTAAGCTAAAATCAATAAATTAAGACCACTTACCTTTAAGATGTTGCTTCAGATCACTAACCTATGGGTCAAACAAAAACAAAAATTAGTACAAAACATTAACATCCAATAAATAAACATTCTATACATTCTAAATATTCAACTCACCTTTACAGCATGTCCCGTCACTGTTTAGCTCTTCCGGCGCGGCCCTGTTAAAAAAAAAACACAATACATGAATACATTAATACAATATATAAACAATAAATAAAATACACATATAAACATCTAAATATACTTTTAACTTACCTCCCCGCGATGTGGGGGTGCTGATAGAGACCCCTGCAGCATGGGGATGTGTACAGGGTGCAGGGGGGAGCCTCACACTGCTGTCTCGGGCTGTTCCGAGGCAGCACGTAGAGGCTTTCGGATCCCTTGCGTAGACTTTTTGTCCACGTAGGGATTCTTACGATATGCGAGACTCGTGCATAGATTTAAGGCTACGTTGCTCTCTCGGAGCCTATTCTCGGCCATTTTCTCGCAGTCATATCGCAAAGCAGGCTGCGAGAGATTCGGTACTCGCAAACAGCAGGAAAACTGCCTTTTGCGAGCACCGAGAGAACTACGAGGGAGAATTTAATAGGGCCCTTAGTTTATATGTAAGGTTTTAGTCCACTACGAACACCAGTAGAGCTTTTCGAGAAAATGTAATCCATAAGCTTTTATGGGAGATATGTAATCACATTTTCTTTAAAAACACATGTAGAACAAGCAGGGAACAGTTCAGACATAGCAATTACGTGTAAGGCTTTACACTTAAGCGTCTGGTTTCTGCAGCATGTAATAGCTATATTAGGGCTTGTGTGAATTTCGAGTTATCAAAATTGAACTACATAGTATAGCTCTAGATCAGTTAACAGGAGGCATCCTGGAGGCAAACAAGATCCTCATCCCATTTTTTTAAAGGCTGCCATAATTAAGTGAACAACTTGATTAAAGTACAATTACCACCCAATCTAAGAGCTATAAAACTCTAATTTGTATCACACTATGCACAGGCTAAATTTTTGATTTTCTTTACTAATGTTATTATGCTTATAGGTTACATAGTTCCTAATCTTTTCTGATGTTTTTACCACCTCATAAACTACAGTGTCTATTCTATCTATACAGCATTTCACGGAAGTAACACTTTAAAATTATAACATGAAGTAAAAAACAAACATTTTATATGAACACTAGCGACTTGCCTGTCAAAAAAATGCCGTCAATAAAATTTAAAGCCATGGCAAAGCTGTATGGCAAACAATGTTAAGCTTTTTATACTCTAAGGACCTTCAGCGCCCATTGCGAGCCTTTCCTTGCATGTCCTTTGGCTCCTCTCTATATTTTTTTAAATACTAATAAATTAATTAATTGAATAATAAATTAATATAGTTTAGCTTTTTCTAATTAATATATGTAACAATCAATAGACTGAAGAGGTAACCATCTCTTTTTATTGTCCTGCAGCATATAATGGCCAGTTGGACTGTTGCTGGCCTGTGGAGATAGTGTTATGAATGTCCCAACTGTGCATTAGAGATAGGCTACGTGCGCAAGGGCAAACCGTTGGTTTATTTGTGTCAAGCGCTACTTTAGATGCGTAATGTTGTTTGTTGCAAGCTAGGGATGTAAAATTGCGTCATTTATCTATGTGCTATGCAGTCCGTGAGCATTTGCTGTCCTTTGTAATAGTGTATTTTGTACCTCATACGTTCCTGGGTGAAAGTGGTATGCGGTTGGCGGTGTTTTGCGAGGTCCAGGGTCATGTAGCCTAATTTTCATTTTTTTTGGCCTCCATTTTTTTCTCGCTTAGCCAATTTTTGAGTGCCAAAACTCGGCAAAATCGACTTCATTTTGCGTTCCACGGCACTCCCACACTGTACCCCAGTGTTGTTGAATTTTTGTTTTTTTTATTTTTTTTTGTCTCGTGTTAGTCAAGTGCTTGCAGCCTAAGGCAATCCCGCGTTTCCTAAGTGTTTGGGTGTTTGGAGGCTAGGTCCTGCGTGTTTCAATGTGTGATCGGCTTGCATCTTTTCTGGCTAAGTCCAGTGTGTTTTAATGCCTCCACTGCTCGCCATGCTTCGTGAAGCTTGCAGGCATTGAGTGCCTTTGGCGCTCATCGCCCAAGTGCTTTGAGTTTTAGTGCCTTAACAGGTCGCCGCACTACGTGCTTAAGCGCTGCGAGTTAACGGCTCGCTATGCAGATGATGAGCGCTTTTGTCGTTTATAGCCCAAGTCGTACGCACCACGCAAAAAAAATGTGTCATTTATATAATTGACAAGAATTTTTTTTAAAATAAGCATATAACTGTCAGATAAACAGTACAAATACTTCTCTGTTTACATTTTAGTAAAACTTGAAAGTTGTATATTATAATGAAAACGGTTGTGATGGACTGTTGAGAAATAGAATTCTGTGGTAATGAGCACTGGAGCATGTTCTTACATTATATTACTTTAATGAAAATATACAGCTATAAAGTTAAACATTTATTCAAAGCTTTGTCTTAGTATACTATAATAAAAAAGAATTGCTTTAAACTTTTAGTCATTCATGACATGATTATAATTGCTACTCAGGAGACCATAATGAATCAGACTTGGGATTCACCCTAGAGCAATTGTATTGCAGCATTGGATCAAGAAGCTGTAATTTGCATACATTCAATTAGTAAATTAAATCTTAAAGGTGTCTTTTTCATATTTGTTATAAAACATTATGTAATTTAATTAACATGATGTTAAGGACATACATGATCTCCATCCATGTATTTATTAACTTATTAAAACTTCCCCAAGGCATATTTATGTTTTATTCCTAAATTGCACTAGTAAATATTAGACATATTGTTACTGTGAGCAAATACATACTTAAACAAATGTAATTGGTGTATTCAATGAAACAAAGATAATTTATTAATATAGAACAACACTACTCTTTGTTTTTGGAAGAAATAGTAATTATCACATATATAGTTGTGAGCATACGAGCCGTTGCTCACGCTTGCGGACTCGCGCAGCGATACCACAAGAACTGCGTCCCTCGCAAAGCGAGGGGTGCAGTTCCCCGCAAATGCGGGTCCTCGCAAAGCGAGGGGCCGCATTTGCGGTGGTGGAGGCTCCAAGTCGGCTGTGTTTTAACACACACACATGACTTTTTAACAAAAAAAAAACCTCAAAGGCGCATCATACCTGGTTACACACACACGTAAGACTTAAAAAAAAAACACCTCAAAGGCGCCTCACATGCGTTTAACACACATACGCACGACTTACAAAAAAATACACTGCGTCGTACACGTAAAAAACAACTGCGTCCCTCGCAAACTAGTTACGGCCGCATTGTAAAAAAATATGGCCGCGAAACGACCCATTCCCAACACGCAAAATAGCGCGCATGAAAACATCAGCCGCCGAACAAAACGAAAAACGAGGCTTCAGACGTAACTATACTACAGTGGCTTGCAATAATGAAATACATACTATGCAGAACTACCATTTTGAACACTACTACGCACAAAATGGCGGATGGAATGCAAATTGTACGCTGGAACGCAAATAGCACATGCGTATTGCGTTCTAACGTTCCGAGGCACTTGAAAGTTTAGAAATACTGCCTACTTTCCAGAAATTTCTACAGTTCTAACGGTCTGAGGCACTTGAAAGTTTATAAATACTGCCTACTTTCCAGAAATTTCTACTTAGGTGATGAACGCAGTGACTTCATAGTTAACTGCTGCTGTCACTCGAGAAGAGAATTGTTTCCTAATTTCCTACTTTACATTGTGCAAATTACAACTGAGAGGTAAGCTATACTATATTACATTTTATTATCAAGACAGGACAAAAAAAAAAACATTTTAAGTATGAAAATGTGATTTATGTATAGCGACATGTGACACGCACATTTATGTGTATAGCTCCTGAAACAAACTAATCTTAATCCAAACTAATTAAACAAGTATATTGAAATGACATTACAAAAAAATAAAAATTGACTATTAAAATATGATTCATGTATAGTGATATGTGACACGCACATATATGTGTATCATGTATAGTCACATGTCACACGCACATTTATGTGTATAGCCCCTGCAACAAACTAATCTTAATCCAAACTAATTAAATAACTAATCCAAACTAATTAAACAACTATATTTAAATGACAGGAAAAAAAAAATTGAACTATTAAAATGTGATTGATGTATAGTGATATGTCACATGCACATTTATGTGTGTAGGCCCAAAAACTAAGTAATGTTAATTGAAAGTAATTACAGAAGTATATTTAAATTACATTAATTTATTGTAATTCAATATATAACCTAAAGATTAATCTTTCTCCTTTTTTTTACTATTCAAACAGACTCTGCATCAACAGCGTCACTCAAGAATTTGCACCGTGCATTGTGAACCACAATCCCTTTTAAAGAACACAAACAAAGAAGAAGAGGTAAGATAGAAAAGTACATTACATGCTGAAAAATACCATGCTTTGCTAAATCAAAAAGAAGAAATTTACAATTAACCATTTCACTTTCTTTTTCAAACAGACACTTCAAGAAGACCGCAGGATTAAGATTGCCAGGAGGGGACCCTCTGTCATTCGACACTTCAATCAAGGTAAAGTATAACAAGTACAAAAAAGAAATGAACTATATATGTTTAATGGCCGCCAATATAAATTAATATTCTTCTTTAATGTTTAAGAACCTATAAGCCTTACAAAGAAGCCTAAATAAGCATACCAAAAGTGGTGGACACAAAATAGGATAATGCTAAAAATATTGCAATCAGATCCAAAATAATAAAAACAATAATAATTACAGTATGAAAAAAGAATCACTGGAATATACAAATACATTTAAATTATTTGGAAAAGGTTGCATAGCAGAAAAATTCACCATAACACATACAAGACACAAAAAGAATGTCATTTTTTCTTTATTACAAATACATTCAAATCAAATAACATTTTCATTTTGCATTTTCATTTTTTCAACAGATACTGCGTGAAGACCATCGGACGAGGACTTTCAACAGAGGACCACACCATCGGACGCGGACTTTCCATAGAGGACTACACCATCGGACGAGGACTTTCAACAGAGGACCAGACCATCGGACGAGGACTTTCAACAGAAGACCAGACCATCGGACGAGGACTTTCAACAGAGGACCAGACCATCGGACGAGGACTTTCAACAGAGGACCAGACCATCGGACGAGGACTTTCAACACAGGACCAGACCATCGGACGAGGACTTTCAACAGAGGACCAGACCATCGGACAAAGACTTTCAACACAGGACCAACAAACATTCTGCTTGAAATCACACTTCAACCAAGGTACAGTATAACAAGTAAAAAAAGAGAAAACTAAATAAACATGTTTACTGAAAACCTTGCTTTTGGATCGATGTTTACTAACTAAAAACTTCTTTAAAAAAATATGTTATGGCCTTATTTAGACCCCTATTCAATTGGCCAAATTGCAATTGAATGACAAACCTAATGTACAATATTAAGTATAAAAAGTAACCACACTGTTGATAAGAATTTTTTGTGAAAACGAACTTAACATCTCAAAATAAACTAATGATACATTATTATTTTTTTACAGATTAACATGGCTGATAACAAGAGTAAAGAAGAAAAGAAAAGACGCCAAGCTAGAGAACGACGACAGAGAGCAGACAGCCAGCAGACACCGGAGCAGAAGGAAATTCGACGAGAAAAAGAACGCAAAAAACTTGCAAGCAAAAGACTATCACCTGCACAAATTAGAGATACGCCAAAAAAAAATACCAAGCAAATAAAGCATTTACAACCTGTTCCTCAAACATCAGATGACATTTTACCTGAAAAAATGCAAGACATAGCAAAAAAAGCCACGAAAAAAAAATAAGCATTTAGAACCTGTTCCTGAAACATTACATGACATTTTACCTAAACCAATTCAACATATACCAAGAAAAGCCACGAAAAAAACAAAGCATTTAGAACCTGTTGTTGAAACATATGACATTTCACCTGATGAATATCAAAGTCAAACTCCTATATGCTTTGCAAATTGTCCTTTACTCAAGTCTTTAGCAGTAGAGGCTCATAGTTGTGGGGACATGACTACTCAATGTCAGTTTTGTGAGGCTTATTATTTTAAACAGGAGAGACCCAGAGATGGCCAATTTATTAGTTGCAGTCAAAAAGGCAAGTTCAAACTTCCAGAAAGGAAAGAATTTCCTTTTTATTTACAAAACATTATGACTGAACCTACTTTTCCGAACTACAAAAATGTTAAGACAAACATAAGATGCTACAATTGTGCCATATCCTTTGCATCTATGGGGCAACATTAGCTGCTAATGTACCAGAACATGGTCCTTACTGTTTTAAAGACCAAGGACAAATTTATCATCGCACTTCACATTTACATCCAGAGGAAGGAGAGCAAAGAAAATTCGCTCAACTATATATCCTAGATACAATGGAAGCTGTTGACCAACATATGCAGATTGAAGAATATAAAAAATGCTTAACCAGTGTATTTATAGAGCTAAATAACATTATGGACAATAATCCCTACAGTAAAGCTTATAAAAAATTGGCAGAAGTAGAAAATGAACTACTACTTCATGCACAAAGACATCAATTACCAATGCCAAAGGTTAATATAGTGCTTAAAAGAGACAGACATACTGATAAATAACGTTATAACTTGCCAACATCAAATGAGGTTGCAATGGTGTTTCAAAATGATGAAGGAGAACCACCATTTCAAAGAGACATTAGAATATATCCCAGAAATGAGGAGCAACCATTCATTAATATGAGTATCTTAAGTCCAAATTTAGATCCAATGACATATCCCATTTTTTTCCCACACGGAAAAGCAGGTTGACAACCAAAATTAACACTTCCCAGTTACCCAAATGCTAAAGCCAGAATCCGAAATAATGTTTCTATGCTTGAATTTAAAGTAGCTCAAATTACCATTCGAAATGCATTTAATCCAATTTTATGTGGTGGAAAACTAACACAACAATGGATTATTGATTTATATTTGCAAGTCGAGGCCAATAATTTAAACTTTATAAAATATCAACAAGATAAACTACGTGTAGAACAATTTTCTGGACTAATGGACTATGTTGCTGACGTGGCTACAAGCAGAGACATGATTTTACCATCTTCCTTACAAGGATCTCCTCGAAATATGAGAGAAAGATACAATGATGCTATGGCTATTGTCACCAAATTTGGAAAACACAATTTATTTCTGACATTTACATGTAATCCACAATGGCCAGAAATTATACAAAATTTACTTTTTGGACTAAGTGCTTCCAATAGACCAGACTTAGTATCCAGAGTTTTTAAGATTAAATTAAATGAATTATTACGTGACATCACTATAAGGCAGTTATTTGTTAAATGTCTTGCTTATGTATATACCATTGAATTTCAAAAAAGAGGACTTCCACATGCACATCTTCTGATAATACTTCAAGAAAAAGATAAATTAGATACTTCTGACAAAGTGGATGCAGTCATTGTTGCTGAACTACCAGATCAAGAACTATATGGTAGACTATATGAGATTGTTACTCATCGCATGAATCATGGACCCTGTGGTGAGCTTAATCCACAATCACCATGTATGGAAAATAATAAATGTTCCAAAGATTTTCCAAAAGATTATAGAGAGAAAACCTATGCCAATTGTGATGGCTATCCACTTTATAAAAGAAGAGAAGGAGATAGTGCCATTATTCATGGAAAAAAAGTTGACAATAGATATGTAGTACCCTACAATCCACATTTACTCATGAATTACAATGCCCACATCAACGTAGAAGCCTGCACTTCCATCAAATCAATTAAATATGTATACAAATATATTTACAAAGGCTACGATGCAGCTACTGTAGCCGTCAAAAGTGCAGACAACCCTGAACGTAGTGAGTTAGTACATGATGAACTTGCATCTCATGTAGATGCTCGCTATGTCAGTGCGCCAGAAGCTATGTGGCGGCTTTTAAAATTTGAAATGCATGATAGATCACATGCAGTATATAGATTAGCAGTACATTTGCCACAAAGACATTTAGTGTATTTCCATGCTGGAAATGAAATGAATGCATTGGCCCAAAGTGAAGATCGTCACACTACACTAACTGCATGGGTTGAATTAAATTCCACAGATTCACAAGCAACACAATTCTTATATATTGAAATTCCATATCACTAAGTTTTTGTGAATGGATTATGGAGACCGAGAAAATGCAGAGGCAATAAAATAATCCCAAGAATTTACACAGTCAGTCCAAGAGATGTTGAACGTTTTTGCTTACGGATATTACTTTTAAATGTTCCTGGAGCACAAAGTTTTGAATACTTAAGAACTGTTAATGACATTGTATATGAATCCTTCCATTTAGCTGCAAGGCATAGAAACTTACTCGCTGATGATACAGAGTGGGAAAGATGTTTAGAAGAAGCAGCACAATGTCAATGTCAATGCAACAGCAGATGAGAGAACAATTTGAATGTATTTGTATCTTCTCAAATGCTCCAAATGCATTAGCTTTGTGGGAGACTTTTAAAAGTAATATGGCTGAAGACTTTATGCGACGATACAATGAACCCATTGCACACTTAAAAGCGTTAATGGAAATCCAAGAAGTATTTTTAACTCCTGGATAGTGATTTCGCGAACATCAAATTTTGGGTTCGCGAACAGCGGATGCAAACTTCATCAAATGGCGAAAATAGGCGAACCGCCATAGACTTCAATGGGCAGGCGAATTTCAAAACCCACAGGAACTCTTTCTGGCCACAATAGTGATGGGAAAGTTGTTTCAAGGGGACTAACACCTGGATTGTGGCATGCCGGCGGGGGATTCATGGCAAAACTCCCACGGAAAATTACATAGTTGATGCAGAGTCTGGTTTTAAGCCATAAATGGCATAAATCACCTAACATTCCTAAATTGTTTGGAATAACATGCTTTAAAACATCAGGTATGATGTTGTATCGATCAGGTAGTGTAAGGGTTACACCCGCTTCACAGTAACAGACCAATCCCCTGTTTAATGCACCGCAAACAACCGCAAACAGTCCCTTCGCACAACCGCAAACTCCCCATTTGCACAAGGTTGGATACCAAGCTAGCCATGTCCCGTTCCTTGTCCTCACTGATGTCATTGAAGGTCTCTTCCTCCACCCAGCCACCAAGGGTCCCCGAAAGGTGACAACAAGCCCCCTGGGACGACACTGTAGAGATCCCACCTCATATGATTTGTCACCAAGATATTATATTGGCTATATTTGAAGGTAGCATAAATAATCAGGAATATGCCAAGCTTGACAACCAAGTCATACTAACGTATAAAAATAAGGATGCATTAATCCTCAATAATGAAATCTTTAAAAAAAAATTAAACCACAAAGAAATGATCACAGTGCTGATTCTGTACTTGCTGATGACAATGAAAGTCAGGCTAACTTTTCTACTGAATTCATAAACTCACTAACTCCTTCTGGAATGCCACCACATATTTTGCTGCTAAAGAAAGGAGCAAATATCATGTTACTGCGAAATATGAACCCCAAAAAAGGCCTATGCAATGGTACAAGATTAATTGTTCAACAATTAAAGGACCATTTTATAGATGCTGAAATTTTAACTGATACCCATAAAGGAGAGAGAGTTTTCATACCAAGAATAGATTTAGCACCAAGTGAAAGTAGTCTCCCTTTTATACTTCAAAGAAGAAAATTTCCCATTATTATGGCATCTGCCATGACCATTAATAAATCAAAGGTTAAACGTTCAAATCTGTGGGTATTTTCTTGGATGAACCAGTATTTGCACATGTTCAATTGTATGTTGCGTTGTCACGGTGCAAAAATCCACAGGCTATTAAAGTTTACATTGAAAAGAATGAAAGTCAAGGTGATTTATTAGAAGATGGACATATTTTTACTAAAAACATTGTCTACTATTAAGTACTATAACTTTTCAGTAAAGAAATAAAACCCATGCAAAACAAATTTAAATGCATTCAAAAATACAAAACAAGAAACAATTCACTCATAATTCATGGAAGTACTGTTTATGGACGATTCGCCTCACAAAATACTTGCCTTGCATTTTTGGGACAAATTATGTTAAAATGTTAATTAAATATGTAACTGTTTCTAATGTTACAAGTTTGAAAACAATATTTTTAAAAGTTCTTTACTTCAACATATTACAAAGTTCATGTTAACAGCTCAACCACGTTTTAAGTCACAATGTAAATATTGTCTGTTATCTTAAGATTACTCCCTGGATTAATGTTTATCGCCAGTTCATGGGGTCAGTAAGGAATTAATTTAATTGGGTACGTTTTAAGGAGAGTTTTAACTGTTTGCCTTCTTCTGCATTCAATGTATATTAAAGTTAACAATTATTCGGATAGAAATTGCATGTTAATACTGATTAGTTTAAAGTTCAACTGTTTTTACATTCAAATGTTAATACTTTTAATACAAAATTATGTTTCAATATTAATTCACTATGTTACTGTTTATATTGTTACAAGTTGTAAAAATGTTTTTTCAAGTTTCTTACATACACAGATAAGAACTTCAAGTTTAACAAAATATTATGTCAAGTTTCTAGCAAACATATTCCAAAGTTCATGTTAAAATTTGGTACATTTAAAGGAGGGTTTTTAATGTTTGTCTTACTCTGGATTAAATGTATATTGAAGTTAACAATTCTTCAGATAGAAATTGCATGTTAAAAAAACATTACCTCAAGTTTACAATACTGATTAGTTTAAAGTTCAACTGTTACATTCAACTGTTAATACTTTTAATACAAAATTATGTTACAAAAATGCATTCACTATGTTACTGTTTATAATGTTCCAAGTTCTAAAAATGTTTTGTCAAGTTCCAAAGTTACACATAATAAAGTTCAAGTTTAAAAAAATATACTTTAAAGTTTCTTACTTACATATATTTCAAAATTCAGGTTAAAATTGTGTACGTTTAAACAAGGGTTTTTACTCTTTGCTTTCCTCTGGATTCAATGTATATTGAAGTTAACAATTCTTCAGATACAAATTGCATGGGAAAAAAACATTACCTCAACTTTACAATACTGATTAGTTTAAAGTTCAACTGTTCTTACATTCAAATGTTAATACTTTTAATACAAAATGCTTTAAGAGTTATTGTTCACCAAGAGAACATTTTACAAAAATACATATGTTTAATATCACAATACTTACAACTGTCAAATATGTATATTAATAACTAAACAACTTTACAAACATACACATCACATTGCCGTCATTTTTTGACGGGCAAGTCGCTAGTATAATATATAAGCATATTATAAATATATAAATTGGTTTGAAGCAACATAATAGTCTTATATTACTGCTATTACATAAATACTATCAGCCTTATTAAATTGTGATTCGGACAATTGAAAAGGACTATATAAGCACAGAGCATATTTTTATTACAGAAGTTTTTAGTTAATAAAGACTTTGCTTTTGGATAGAAGTTCACTAACTAAAATCTTCTGTAAAAAAAATATGCTCTGTGCTTATATAGAGCTCTATTCAATTGGCCAAATCACAATTTAATAAGGCTGTAGATTAATGCTGTTAGTTGTCTAGAAGGTATAATGTATCGTAGCCATGTAGACAACTATGTAAAAATCATTAAAACATAGGAGATTAGTTTGGCTTCTTCAGGTGTTTTGTAGAAACTTTTCATAAACTGCAAATAAATATACAAATTTAGTCTACTTGTTTCTACTTTCAATTTAGCTGATTTTTGGTATGTGATATAAAACAAACTTTGTGCATCTTATCCAGGTTATTCTTTATATCAAGACAATTACCAAGATAACAATGTCTACTCTTTATCAATTCTTATTTAGAGTGTAAGGAACCTACATGTCTACCTATTACATAGCAGTAGCAATTATCTGATAAGCATTGTTTATAAATGTTCTTGGTAACATCTGAATATAATACCGGTATTATCTCTATAATTTATCTTGGCTTTTAAAGGAACATATTTGTTATCATGGGCCAGACTATGGCACCCTGTGCAATGGACCAAGTCCTTAATCTAGGGTGCCCAGAAATGTCAATAATTAGTATTTTTTATTAAATGTTATTCCTTATTTTTCCCTGGCCCCCCAGCCCAACCTCTCCTAGCTTCCCCAGCCTGGCATCTCCTGATCCCCTCCATCCACCCTGGCCAACCTAGCCTGGCCCCTCTGTCCCCCATAGCCTGGCACCTCTCATCGTTCCTGAACGCACTCTAAGCCGTGCCAGCTCTCCCCTGCACTGCTGCCTCCCTGGCAACACATAATTTGGCTGGGGGAGGGAATCCTGATTGACTTCACACATTTGTGACATCATTAGGGATTCCCTGGCCAGATAAAAAACACGCTAGCAGGGTAGGCAGCAGTGTGGAGGTAGTGCTGGTAAGATCAAAATGGCCATGGGAGTGTCAGGAGTGAGACCAGGAGGGGCAAGACTGGGGGGCCCCAATTGGCAAATAAAAAAAAAACTGCATATGATATTAATATATTTTATATATATACTGGCCAATTGCCCATCAACAATGACAGCATAATATTGGCAAGCCTTGCAATGCAGTTGATTGCCACACTTTGTGAGCCTCTCCAATGCATGGCAAAGCCTGGCAATGTGAGCCTCACTATATGGCTTCTCTCTCTCCTTCCCTCCTTCTGTGTCCTCTACCTCCCTCTTCTTTCCTTCTCTCTCCTCTCTGCGAGTCATGCAATAAGCTCCTTCAGTACCCATTGCTGGCCTCGCAATGAGTGACCTTGGCGCCAGTTGTGGGCCTCCTGTCACAACTGACGGGATAATATTTGACTTTACTCTCCCCCCGTGTCTCTTGCCCCACTCCCACCTCTCTGTCTCTTCCCCCCCATCCTGTGTCTCTTCCCTTTCTCTCTGTCCCCTGTGTCTCTCCCTCTCCTTCCCCTTGGTCTCTTTCCCCCTCCCTTCCCTGTTTCTCTTTCCCCCCTGCTCCCCTGTGTCTCTTTCCCCCTCTCCTTCCCCTGTGTCTCTTCCCCCCACTCCCTCCCTATGTGTCTCTTTGCCCCCCCTCTCGCTCCTCTCCCTCCCCTGTGTCTACCCCCTCTCCCCTGTGTCTCTTCCACCCTCTCCCTCCCCTGTTGCTTTGCCCCCCTCTCCTGTGCCCATTGCAGACCTCGCAATTAGTGTTTTGGGCGCTCATAGCGGGCCTCAAAATGTGTTATGCGCATGCCAAATCCACAACTTAGCAGGCCACTCCCCCCTCTAACTTGTGGGCCTATTGTGGGCCTCGGAATGAGCACCTTTGGGGCTCATCGCGTGCCTCGCACTCATTGCAGGGCTTGCATGCGCTATGCACATGAGCAAACCCGCAACGTTGCAGGACTCTTCCTCCTCCTTCCCCGTCTCTTTTGCAACCATTATGAGTCTCACAATGCGCACCTTTGGCGCTCATTGCGGACCTTCCGCCCCCACGCCTATTGCAGCCCTAGCAATGAGCGCCTTTGGTGCTCATTGCGGGCCTCTCCCCAACTCTACCTTGTGGGCCTATTGCTGGCCTTGCAATGAGCACCTTCGACGATCATCGCGGGCCTCACAATGTGCGGCATAAACCTACCCTTAAACAACACACCTTCACAACTATTTCAAGAATCTATCATTTTCATATATTTATTTGATTTCTGAAACCTTTGCAAGAGTTTGGGGTTTTAAAATGGGTTGGCTTCTGATTATATTCAACAGATTTTCCCATGTATCATTTTAATATTCATAACATATAAAATGATAGTGACATGACCACTAATCAGATGGTCAATCTATGGTAAATGTTCGGCCTTTTTTGTAACAGTATGTTGTTCAAACAACATTTAGCTGTGTTAACTAATTCATTACTAAATAACTGGTACCCACCCATCTAAATTTCTATTTCAGAATAACATTAAAATTTTGAAGCAGTTAATAACTTGCCCAGATTTCTTAATGGGCAAAATAATCTAGCATATAGTTTCTCCTAAATTCACCTCAATAAGAGCCACATTCAATTGCAAGCCCGCAACTCGATTGCTGTAGGCCATATGTCTGCGGGTGTGCTGCAGGCTACCGTTCAATTGCTCATTGCGATGCTATTCAAAAGCCCACAAGTTACTGTCCCAAAGCCGAAACGGTAAACCATGCACTAATTTGTAACAGTTCAGGGCGGGAACATGATCAATTAAGCAAGCCTGTAACCTTCCATTTCGAATCAGCCAATAGAAAATGAGACCGTCGTTATTACGGCAGTAAAACATGGAGGTTATATGTCAATCAATTAGGTTCAGGGGTCCGATATGCGACCAGACTCGCAAGCCTGCAAAATAAAGAATTGTGAAAATTAATGCCATTACAGTTCTAGTCCATATGGGTAGCCTGATATGTATTAACTCATTGATACCCAAGATCGTTTTAGCCCCGAAATGAAACAAAAAAAAAAAATTTAATTTCCTGCCAATTGAGACTATTGTGCAATTAATTCCAATGTCTTTCATCGCTTTCCTCATTATTTACAGTGCAGTATTGATTGTTTATTTGCTCGTATAGTGCTACGTATATGTGTTTAACCCCCTTGTGGCTCCCCTCTAGCACTTGTAGGGTTTTATTCTTCTTTTGCCATTTACAGGTGTGAAAACATCTGGGCGCTTGGGGAAATTGTGTAATTGAATATCGATTTGCGATTTTAGCCTTTGTTACCATTGCGAAAATGAAAGATCAAAGGCTTCGGGAGGCTGTAAGTTACGGGTTTAACCATCACCATTTTTTCAAGGCCGTAACTCATAAGTTGTTTGGAGCTCGCAAAAAGATACCAATTGAATAGCAAGTTAACTTCTGACCACACTTACAGGCTACCTTGATCGCCCAAAACCTCAATTGAATCGGGGCCTAAGTGTCTAGTGTTCAGTATTGAAATTGGTAAATTTATCAAATGTGAATTCATCAGTAGCAAACAGTTTCTTATATATGTGGTGTATTGATTGTTGTAATGAACTGTGTATGTGAAAAGTTTGCAATACATAGCGTATCTTGTGATGGTTTCTAATAGAAGGCATATTACATAATAGAAAGAAGCCATTTTACACACATATGTTAAAGTCTATGCAAATTTACGTATGTATGTGAATGGTCTCCATTTTCTGCCTCCCATAAGGCTGACTCATAGCTGTGGCACTGATAAAATGGGGACCATTGACATACATATGTAACATTGCATAAACTTTGCTCCTGCAAAAAAAAGAATCCTGTTAAACGTATTGCTTTCTAGCTCTGAGCTCGGTGTGCTTACAGCCTGCACGCAGAAGACTCTGGGTCTAAATCTCAGTAGTCTCCATAACAATGCAAAGGAATGGTACCCACTACCTAAACTGAACACACTACACTAGGACCCCCATGGACTCTCATTCCCCCCAGTCCTTAAGGACCCTCTACATAAGATAAACCTTTTGATGTACTCCAGCGACAATCATCAATGCCATGGTCCTCAGTCTTCAGCCCTGGATAAGTGGTCACTTCCATGTTTATTGCAGTATATGCTCTCCTCCGTCTTGATTGATGACCTTGAACCTCATTTTCAAAAATGGGCTTTTAGGCTCATACACATTATATGCTTTGTTGGTAAATATAGAATTGTGTATTGCCTTCTGTCTGTTGGTTTTTAGTTGTTCAATCGTGTCAGACTCTCTATGACCTTATGGACTGCAGCACGTCAGGCACATCTGTCAGCCACTGCCCTCTGAGTTTTATCAAGCTCATGTTCATTGCTTCAGTGACTTCATCTGCCTATCTCCACCTCTGCCTCCCCCTTCTTTGTGTGCCTTCAATCTTTCTCAGCATCAAACTCTTCTCTAGGGAATCCTGTCTTCTCATGATATGACCCAAATATTTGAGCTTCAGCCTTATGATCCATCCTTCTGGTGAACAATTTGTTTTGATTTACGAAAGTACTGATTTATTCAATGTTCTTGCAGACCAAGGGACTCTAAGCAATTATTGCCAACACCACAATTCAAAGACATCAATTCTATGGTGCTCAGCCTTCTTTATGGTTATTACTGAGAATACTATAGTTCTATCTATGCGGACCTTTGTTGATGGTGTAAAATCTTTACTTTTTACTATCTTTCCAGACTTGCCATAGCTTTCCACTCCAGAAGCAAACGTCTTTTAATTTCATGGCTACAGTCACCATCTGAAGAAATCGTGGATCCCAGGAAAATAAAATCTGTCACTGCCTCCACTTCTTCCTCCTCAATTTGCCAGTAACTGATATTGCTGTTTATCATGATCTTCATCTTTTTAATTTTGAACCGCAGGTCAGCTTTTGCACTCCCATCTTTCATCCTCAACAATAGGTCCTTTTGTTTCTCCGCACTTTCAGCCATCAAAGTTGCATCTTCCAGCAATATTGATTCTTGCTTTGTATTCATACAGCCTGGCCTTACACATTACATATTTGGTGTATCAGGTAAATCAGGATCAGGAAAGGTGTGCAACAAGGTTGTATATTGTCCATTTATTTATCCATTTTCTTGTTCCATGTTCAGTTCTGACTGTTGCTTCTTGGTCCACATATAGATTTCTCAGGAGGCGGATGAGATGATTTGGTACTCCCATCTCTTTAAGAAGAATAGTTTATGATGCAGAAGTAAATGCTTTTTCTGGAAATCTCTCGCTTTCTCTATTATCTATCAGAAATTCGATCTCTTGTGCCTCGTCATCTGCATAACCCAACTTGCACATCTGGCAGTTCCCAGTCCCGATTTTATTGGAGTCAAGCTTGTAGGATCTAAATAATTACCTTGCTGAGCATAATTTCAATATTTAAATTGGGGTTTCATCAACTCAACTTAGGGCCCAAATCACTTTGCTCTCCAATATGTCTGGCTTCAGCTTATTGAACATATTATTGAGGTCATCGCTGCTATTAAGATCCTTCCTATATAGATCTTCAGTATATTCATAGTTACGTTGTTACATAGTTACATAGTAATTAAGGTTGAAAAAAGACTTTCAATTACATCAAGTTCTACCTTTTAAGATCTCTAATCTGCAATATGTGGATTAGTTATTAATTAATTAGTTATTAATTAATTGTTAATTAATTATTAATCAACTATTTATTTGTTTTACTTTTACTTTTATTATTAACGAATTAATCCAGAGGAAGGCAAACAGAAAAAAAAAAACAAGTGAAACTTAGCCAATCGTCTTAAAGAAAAAAAAAATCCTTCCTGACCCAAGATACTGGCGATCGGATTTCTGCCTAGATCAATACTCTCTCTCTAATTATCCAGGATAATCCTGAATTCCCTTTTTAATTAGAAATAAATCCAGTCCCCTTTTAAAGTTATCTTTTGAATCTGCTGTCACCACCTCCTCTGGTAGAGAATTCCACAGATTAACCACCCTTACTGTGAAGAACCCT
This sequence comes from Discoglossus pictus, assembly GCA_027410445.1. NCBI lineage: Eukaryota > Metazoa > Chordata > Amphibia > Anura > Alytidae > Discoglossus > Discoglossus pictus. The sequence goes on along the minus strand of CM050163.1, from coordinate 172,735,598 downwards.
TTTGTTTCTTTAAGGAAAATCTTTTTACTTCTAACCTCAAGGAATTTCCTCTTGTCAGTTGAAAAAAATCTTGGCACAAAAAGCTCCCTTGACAAATCTTTATACTGACCCTGGATGTAATTATAAGGTAATCATATCTCCTCTTAGATGCCTTTTTTCTAGAGAAAATAAGCTTAATTTGGTTAGTCTTTCTTCGTATCTTAGCCCCTCCATTGCCCTTATTCGTTTTGTTGCCCTTCTCTGTACCTTTTCAAAAATGTCCTTTTTATGAAGTGGATCCCCAAATTGTACTCCATATTCCAAATAAGGGCATACTAGAGATTTATATAGTGGTAGAATTATATTTGCTTCCCTTGCTTCTATACCCTTCTTAATACATGCTAATATTGTATTTGCTTTTGAAGCTGCTGCTTGGCTTTGAGCGCTGTTACCTAGATGGTTGTCCACAAGTACTCCCAAATCCCTTTCAATATCTGATACCCCTAGATTTGCTCCATTAAGATTATAAATTGCATGGCTATTTTTCCTTCTCAAATGAATAACTTTACATTTATTCATATTAAATCTCATCTGCCACTTAGATGCCCAGTCCTCTAATTTATACATCAGTACTTTTGCAAGCATTGTTGATTTACTTGTATTTGTGTAAGGCAGTCTCTGCATGTTTAATAGCAATTTCTTCAGCAAAAAGGATTTCTGAGGTCCAGGCATTATCATGCCACAAAACTTCAGATAAAGTTATACTAACACCAGTTTGGGAATTTGATCTTAATCAGGAGATTTACCTTCTAGCATTTGCAAAATATCAGGATTAAACACATTCAGATATTTTAAGATCTACATTGAAAATAAACTTTCTCATTAGAGAAAATCCATTACACTCTTTAAAAATTCATTCAGAAACCAGAAAAGATCATCCATCTAACTCCAGGACTATTAGGAGCTGGACTATTAAGACCATTCATAAAGCATACAGGACCCCTTTCAGTTTGAAAGCTGTTTCTATTTGAAATACTTCTACATTCTTTGGCCTTTCATGAAACAATTCTGCAAAGCTACTAGCCGGTCTTCTATCAATACTTTCCTAAATCTTTCTCACCTGGATGTTTCATATCCTTCTGCTGCAAATTGTGGATCATAAGTCCAATAAAAATATGTTGTGCTTGATTTGTATTAAGTATTTTTTTTTCTCCTGATTGGTTATATTGTAAATTTGCATGTAAGGCGCTTTACAAACGAGCACTATGTAAGTTTAATTTTGATCTCAGACAGGGCCCTCCATTCTTATGCAATTTGTCAATATTGTTTTTGCCTAGTGCTTAACCCCTGTATAGCACTATGGAATATATTGGCTAATTAAAAATAAAGGATAATAATGATAATTATCAATTTCTACTCCAAACAGGCTCAAAGATATTGAGTATTAGGCAACAATATAAATAAACTGTGCTTACCAACCCTTGCCTTCAGAGTATAGCAGAATCTTCTTATAAATCAGTCTATGCTGGAATTCTTGGAGTAAATTATTTTGATAATAACCTAGCAGAGGTTCTTCAGCAAATACTATTTGCACAGCAGCTCAGCCATTACAGTTCTTTATCTATAAGTCTATGTTTTATCTATAAGAATATTTGCATATGCCATCAATAAGGGTGATAAGCTAAGTTAGCTAAGTCTTCATTTTTCGTTATATTTTTCCTACTTTTCCTGTGATTGTTAGGATTATTATAATTATTGTATGGAACTGTTAAAATAAAGACACCTAAACAGTAATGATGAATACAAGGATTTTACTTGTGAGATTATTTTTACTTTTTTAATAATCCATTGGTTTTAAATACTACATTGTCTTTTGCTCTATGAACTCTCCTGTTTTTCCATTATAATAATAATAATTTGTAACTTTAGGTATTGTAACACATAGGTAAATGCTGCCAGAAAAGTCAAGGAAAAGAGAACATTTTAACAATACTTACTGTAATTTTCATGTCCTGAATACGTTCCTTGGCAACATACCCTAATTATCTCAATTTCTCAGAATAAGACTTTTATAGAGAGAAAAAAGAATGGTTCCTGTCCTGTGCACATGAGGAGATAAAAACCCAAAGGTAAATAATTAACTACATTGGGAATTTAATTTCTGTAATTTATGAAACATTATGAAAGGTTATTGTAAGTTGGGTAAGAAAAATTGTGCATTTGTGTGTTATTTTCCATTTCTGGACTAATGCATATCCATCCGATGCTATGCTTAAAATTTGCATGATACTAGCAGGTATATGTTATAAAGAGGTCTTCTTAAAATGGCTAATGGATTAAAGAGTATAACTTATTGTGAGCTCATTTCATGTCCCTGTCTAGTGTCCCAGAGTACAGTGCAAACATTTTGGGCCTTATTAAATTAGCCCTCGTAGTTCCCTTGGACCTCTCAAAAGGCAGTTTTTTGCTGTTTGCGAGGACCCAATACTTCCCTTGCAGCCTACTTTGCAAGAATAAGCTTTGAGAGAGCTACGTAGTAACACGCAGCCTTAAATCTATGAGGTGAATCTCGCACCTCGGAAGAATCCCTACAGTCACAAAAAAGTGCTAGCAAGGGATCCTAAAGCCTCTACGTGCTGCCTCGGAGCAGCCTGAGACAGCCATGTGATGCTCCGCACTGCTCCCGCCCCATGTTGCAGGGGTCCCTATCGGGAGCCCTGCAGCCCCCACATATTAACCCCTTGCAGCGAGGGTCCCCGATCGATAGACAGGTGCGTTAGCCAATCAGAGTGTGATTTTGGGGTGTATCCCATCCTGATTGGATCACACATTGGCACCTTCGGATTGGCTGAAATTTGATAGACAGCGTTTTCAGCCAATCAGAAGGTGCCATTTTCTATTTACTTCCAGAAAAGGCTCTAGGAGGCTCATTAGCGTCGGGGAGGTCTGAGAGTGTGGACCTTCGTTAGTTTTAAATTTAGAAAGCGGATTGTTCCAGGGCCCAGCCGGGGCAGAAGAGGAGGAGGCCTGGGGAAATCACGGGAAGGTAAGTACAATTTATATTATGTTTATTTTATTTTATGTTTATATGTATATTGTATTAATGTAATTTTTTTTTTTTTAACAGGGGCCGCACCGGAGAAGAAAAGAAGGACGGGGACATGCTGGCAAGGTGAGTAGAATTTTTAGAATTTTTTTTTTATTTATTTATTGTATGTAAATGTGTTGCACTAATTATTTTTTTTTTTTGCCCCAGGTTGGTGATCTGAAGGGACATCTGCAAAGGTAAGTGATCTTAATTATTTTATGTTAGAATTAGGGTTTCTGTATGTAGATAGCATTTATTGTATGTTAGATAGGGGTATGTATTTTAGATAGTTAGGATATATTGTATATTAGGATTTATTGTATATTAGATAGATAGGGGTATGTATTTTAGATAGTTAGGATTTATTGTATATTAGATAGATTGGGGTATGTATTTTAGATAGTTAGGATTTATTGTATATTAGGATTTATTGTATATTAGATATATTGGGGTATGTATTTTAGATAGTTAGGATTTATTGTATATTAGATAGATTGGGGTATGTATTTTAGATAGTTAGGATTTATTGTATATTAGATAGATTGGGGTATGTATTTTAGATAGGAATTTTTGTATATTAGATAGATTGAGGTATGTATTTTAGATAGTAAGGATGTATTGTATATTAGCATTGATTGTATGTTAGATAGATAGGGGTATTGTATTTTATTTTATTTGTATTGTATTGTATGCATTATATTGTGTATGTCTTTCCTTTTCAGGTGTGTAATTTTTTTTTCTGTAGTGGGGGGGTTGTAATGTATTTTTTTTATTTTCTGTAATGTACCTTTTTTTTATTTTTTGTGACTTAGGTTTTTTTATTTTCTGTAATGTAGATTTTTTATTTTTTGTGACTTAAGTTTTTTATTTTCTGTAAGGTAGATTTTTTTATTTTTTTAAACAGTTTGTTTATTTTCTGTCAATAGCGTGGTGAGGGGTTTATTAGGAGGTAGGTTGTGTAGGTGGCAATAGATTAGTGTAGAAGGGGGTTAGGCTAGATTTAATGGTTTATTGGGGGTTATAGTGCAGTGTAGTGTTTGTAGTTAGTGTCACGAGGGTTCTTGAGGACCATCATGGCACTTATGTGGTTAATGTTAGGGTTGTAACTGCCCCATAATGGTCATAATATACCATTATGTGACTGATGCAGTTAAATAGAGGCTTATGGGGGTCTGTATTGACCCCCATGAGTTATAGGGTTAATTAAGGCTTATGGGGGTCTGTTTTGACCCCCATGAGTGACAGGGTTAATTAAGGGCTTATGGGGGTCTATATTGACCCCCATGAGTTATAGGGTTAATTAAGGCTTATGGGGGTCTGTATTGACCCCCATGCGTTATGGGGCTAATTTTTATTGCCTGGGGTTAATATTTTTTAGCGCAAGTGCTTTCAGGACCTTTACGGTCATTTAATGACCCGCGAGGTGGGAAATTAAAAAATGTAAATGCAGCGGGGTTACGATCGGTGCCGATCGGGGACCCCCGCTGCAAGGGGTTAATGTGTGGTGGCAGCGGGGGTCCCTATGGACCCCTGCAGCAAGGGGTTAATGTGGAGACACTTCTGGGGTCCCGATGGGGACCCTACAAATAGAGGGGGGTTAATTTTAGGTGCAGAGGGGTAGTTGAATTTAATAAGGCTGCTTGTGAGGTTTTGAGCCATAGAGAAATTTATTAAGTTTCTTAATACATTTTTAGGCGTGAAAACATACTATTTTGCTTGTTCTACACTATACATTGAATAGTTTCATCCCACTCTTTTGTCCACCTTAAACTAAATGAATTTGCAAACAATAATAAAAAGAATGTATGCGCTTTGGCATGAACATAAACACTTCTGTGTCAGTCATGATAAGCATACTTGCTGTGTCTTCATTAAACATAATTGGATGAATTGACTTGCATACCTTTGAATAAGAAGATTTGCTGTTTTTAGCTATATTGCAATGTGACATAGACTGCATATTTTGGCTTACAATTAAGCAATATAAACCCTTTTGTGTCTAGCTTATATATTTTCAATCCTGTATTTAGTGTTACAAAAATTAACTGCTGTACTAAATTATGTAGTAAGTTCAAAAAGAATCAAGAGTTTTTTTTTTATTTTGCTTTGTTATATGTCAATGCATGAACTCCATGGTGGTTTGGGACTCTGAATCTACAAGTCTACCAACAAAACAACAATGGATAAAAAAGAAGACATGAACACAATCCAAAGTTTTTGGTGGACGAAGTATACATTTCTACTGGTTGTGAAAAGAGGAATATAATTCCCTTGAACCTACAAAATATTTAAATAATTGTATATGTTAATGTAATTGTTAAATCGAAATCAGGATAGTTTTAATAAATACATTAATTATTAATTTAATATCCCTATATATGTGAATAAAAAAAGTCTTTTTCATGTGTGGCATCTTAATGTGTGTGCACATATTATCTGCTTTGAAAATAGACTAAACGTCAATAGCACCTCAAAGATGTTTAATTTAGTTGAGAAAAAGTATTTTTAATTTTAATTTGTACAGTAATCTATTAAAAGTTGAGTCAATATTCTAAGAAGAAATATGGTAACTAAAGGAACACTTTTTCAAACGTTATAATTCTCAGTAAGCAAATGTAGGCATAAAAGCTTTGAATAGCAAAACATACACAGCCCCATTAAATTATAAAAACATTCTAACGAGGTTTGAACGTTAGGGCTGTAAGCTGGAAATATGACAGTTTATCGACGCTATTAAATTAGACCTGCGGCTACCAACGTTTGAGCTAACAGCACGGCCATTCCACAATGACCGAGTCAAACTGGTAGGAGAAGTGAAAAGTCTGCGAGATGATCTTGCAGGCTTCACACCTCATCACTTGCTGCAGGGGACGCTAAAGTTCCTGAAAGGATCTGTATTAAAATAAAAAAATAATCCCTGCCATGGGGGTACTATAAGTACCCCCCAGACACCTAAAATTAACCCCATCACTCATGGGGCTCCATACAGAGCCCCATGAGCCCCTAATGACCCTATAACTCACAGGGCTTTACAGAGCCCAATTAGCCCTTAATTAACCCTGTCACTCATTGCACTCTATACAGAACCCCATGAGTCCTTAATTAACCCTGTCACTGATGGGGCTCTATACCGAGCCCCATGAGCCCATAATTAACCCTATCAGTCGCATAAGGGCCCTCATGACTTAAAGTCTAAGCACTACACTATTAACCCTAACTATACCCCATTAACCCCTTAACCCTAACAATACATTATTAACCCTATCTGGACCCAAAAACTCTAACTGTACCTATTTAACCCTAACTGGGCCTATCTAACCCAAACTGGGCCTATTTAACCCTAACTGGGCCTATTTAGCTCTAATTAACTATACCTATTTAACCCTAAGTGAGCCTATCTAACCCAAGCTGGGCCTTTTAACCATAACTATACCCATTTAAACCTAACTGTGACTATTTAACCCTAACTGGACCTATTTAACACTAACTGTACCTAATAATCCAAACTGAGCCTATTTAACTCTAACTGTACCTATGTAACCCCATAAGCCTCCATATAACCCCTTCACTTATGGGGATCCACACAGACCCACGTAAGCCTCTCTTTAAACCAATCAGTCCCATAAGAATCTATGAAGACCCTCATGGGACAATTAGAAACCTAATATTAACCACATAAGTGCCATGACGGTCCTCCAGGACCCTCATGACACTAAGTACAAACACTACACTACACTATTCCCCCAATAAACCACTACATCTAAAATAACCCTCCTCCCCAACCTATTAACACCTACACTACCTACCTACCCGCTATTAAACCCCCCACCCCACTAATTACACAAAATTAAAAAAGCGAAGTTACATAAAATTAAAGAAAGCATTACAAACCCCCACTACAAAAAAAAGAACATTACAACCCCAATACAAAAAAATAAAAAAGAACATTACAAACCCCTCACTACAAAAAATTAAAAAAAGAATTACATACCTGCAAAGAAAATACATACACATATATACATAGCATTACAATACAGTAATATATACATTACAAAATATATACTATTAAACTCCTAACTGCAATACATGTCTCCCTACCTACATTACATATCCCCCTGACTACAAAATACTATGCCCTATCTATAACACATTACCCCTATCTGTGAAACATTAACCTTATCTACATAACATAAACCCCTATCTATAAAACATTACCCCTATCTATTAAACATTAACCCTATATACATAACATTACCGCCTAGCTGTAAAACATTAACCCTATCTACATAACATTACCCCTATCAATTAAACATTACCTCTATCTACATAACATAACCCCCTATCTATAATACATTTCCCCCTATCTATAATACATTGAACCCTAAATCTAACCTAAAATAGAATAAATAAGACAAATTACCTTTGCAGGTGTCCCTTCAGATCGCACTCCTAGGAAAAAAGAAACATCAAATTAGTACTTATTCCGGTAAAAAAAAACGGAATGGCGCCTTCTGATTGACTGATATGACTGTCAATCAAATTTTAGCCAATCAGAAGGACCTGTCAATCTGGAATATTTGACAACATCCAATCAGAAGGCACTACTCCCTTCAGCCAATCAGAATGAGATAAACTCCATGATTGGCTGCTGTTACTGTGAATAAGACTGCAGCCAATCAGAAGGTGCAGATGCCTTCATCCAATTACCTGTGGGGTGTATCCCAACATGATTGACTAAAGGCAATAGTGCCTTCTGATTGGTTTAAAAAAGGTTAACATATCCATCAGCCATTTAGAATGGGATATAGAGGTGGATCCCATTCTGATTGGCTCACAACTTGGTGCCTTCTGATTAGCTGACATTTTATTGACAGTCATTTCAGCCAATCAGAAGGTTTTATGTTTTACTGGAAGAAGGCCTAGAAGCCTCATTAGCGTCAGGGAGCTCTGTTATTTTTCTTCAAGGGCCCAGCCAGGGCAGAAAAGGAGGAGGATGGGAACATCGCGGACAGGTAAGTTTCAAATTTAGAATGTTTATTGTTTTTTATGTTGTTATTATTTCATACATATTCCAATAGGAAAAGTGTTGCTGCAAGTTGCAAAAAGCAATTAAAGACACACTACATGACTAAATTGCAAAACAAAAACATGAAACTGCCTAACAAATGATCCCTTACACTCACTGATGCTCAAATGTGGACCCTAAAAATAATAATATATTCATTTATACGCCACTCATCAGATCCATATTGGGAAAATAAACAGTGGCAAGATTACACTACCACATGACATATCAAGTACTAGGGGAACATACACCACACTAATGTACTCCAACCCACCAGTAAGGTTCACAAACACACGGAGGAGGCTGTGCAGGGGCACGTGGAGCAACAGCAAACACACCTTTATCAGGGTCAGTCACGGCTACACCCATATTTAATGATATACCATGTAATTCTAATACATCAATTCAGTAAATGAAGAATCCTTTCAAACATATGATTATGTCACTATACATAGTATGTGTCTCCATCGTGTTTTTAAACATTCCTATTGGTTTTTATTGTTGCCTTGCTTTTTACCTTATTCAAGAATTAGAGCTATTCTTAGCCATATGAGGTATACTGAATGACCAGATTGAACCTCCAAAAAATAGTGAATATGCTACGAATTGATGTATTAGAATTACACGGTATATCATTAAACAAACAGAATGCAGCGTTTATTTTATTTTTAAGAATCCAATAAATAAATGAAGGTATTTTTTAAAAGGGTGTGAAGCACCAGGATATATATAATTTAGGTTATATTCATGATCTAAAGTAGTCATGACAAATACATATGACCACTTTGAAACCAAGCCTGTGTCACTGTAATGGGCTGCAATGTTCACATAACCATCTATTGGACAGTAACCAGGGCTCATTAGTTTACATATATAGGGACGTGTCCCAAACCCCCAACCATTAAAAACACAAAGAAAATGTGATAACGGTATAACAAAACTTCATTGAAATGTATACGATCGTGAATTAATATCATGGGTATGGTATGGGCAGATCCCGGGAGGGCAAGAGGCTTCTCTGCAAAAAAGGGACACAAAAATGGTTAATTGTAATACTGCATAATAGGGATGATGCTTACCATCTACTAGGGTCACGTGGTCATTACACCACAGTAACCATAAGCTGAGGAAAAAAAGGATCATCATATATCACTCCATTTAATAGCAGTAACCAGTCAATCAGAATGGGATATAGGGGTGTATCCCATTTTGATTGGCTCACTCATTTGCGCCTTTTTTAGCAGGTGCCATTTCTATTTTGTGAGTGGAGCATGCATGGAAACCTAGGGAGCAATGCTCAAGGGAGGAGCTCTGTTACTTTTTTAGTTTTTCATAACATTGGGATTTTTTTCGGAGGGGCCCTGTCTGTGATGAAGAACTGAGGACCAGGGCATAAAAAGGTTATTTTGGGCAGGTAAGTAGACTATTCAGACTTTATTATATTACATGTTGTTTGTATTTGTTTATTAACAGTAATATTCCTTTTTTTTTTAAGTGTGACAGTTTTGGAGGGCCTGTCTGGGATGGAGAACTGAAGGCCAGGGCATCGCTGGAGGGGCATTTTGGCCAGGTCAGTGGTCTAATTTACCCTTTCTTTTATTTCAGGATGTATTTTTGTATTATTTTAATATTTTTTTTTGTTAGTGATTTTTTATTTTCTGTAAGTAGCAGTTTCTTTTTTTTGTAATCTTGCTTTTTTTCTGTAGCATTTCTGTAGCATTTTTTTATTTCATGTAATGATGCTTTTTTATTTTCTTTGTTTAGTGGGGTGCTATTGATTTTATTAGGGGGTTATGTAGGTAGTGTAGGAGTTAGAAGGGTAAGAGTTAGGTACTGTAGGGGTTACTAGGATAGGGTTGGGGAGGTTATAGGATAATGTAGAGGGGGGTTAATATGATAGGGTAGAAGGGGTTTAATTACTTGAAGGATGGTTAATAGAATAGATTAGGGTTGGGAAGGGTTAATAGTTTAGTTCTTAGAATTATAGTGTTAATATAGGGGTTAATAGTGTCCTATATTGGTCTATATAGACCCCTATTGGACTGAGGTAGTTAATTAGAGGCTCATGAGGGTCTATAAAGACCCCCATGAGTGATGGGATTAATTTTAGGTTCCGGGGGGTTAATCTTAAGTGCCGCAGCAGGGGTTAATTTTTTAGTTAGCGTGGGTCCTTTCAGGAACCGCAGCAGGAAATTAAACTTTTTCAATGCAGCAGAGGTCACTGGGGGGGGGGGTGGAGACCTCCAGCAATAGGGGGTGTTCTTTAAGGACCCGTGGCATGAATTTTTTAATTTTAAATGCTGCAGGGGGCAAAATCAGAACCCCTGCAGCAAGGGGCCAATGATCGGGACCCCTCCATAGGTCTTGGAGGTTGGATTCAGTGATGTCATGATGATGATCTATGTTTTCGATCACAGGAGTTACATGTTTTATATTCAAGCCCGGAACTGCTACTTCCGATGGCATGACTTCCGATTTTTGCGAGCCCTGCCAATTGAATAGCATCGGAAAATTAGAGCTACTTGGGCACGCAATTTAATTGCAGACAACGAGGCCCAGTGTGTTTTTATATATATTAAGAAATCATCCCCAAATGGTCAGCATCTGTAAAACAGAAAGATGAGGTTGATAGACAAGCAATCACTGGATTTACAGTACAGTGTTTCAGGCTATTACTGAAATAATAAACCAAGTATCATGAACCTTATCTATGAGCAGTGCTAACCATAGATTGTCTTGAACAATCACCATCCCCGTAAACTATTAAGGATGTGTAATTCCACAAGGAATGCTTCACTGTGGCCACAATCAGTTAGCAAATAGTACTATCACTATCTCCTCATGGTATTATCTTGGAACACTGATATCACATTTAATTGGTATACAGGTGGTACCACGGCCACACAGATTAAAATCATCACATAACTCGTAAACACATACCCTTTGATCCTGATGTAAAACAATGGCCATCATCCATAATGTTTGTGAATTAAATCACACACATGAATCTGCTATCAGACTGTTAACGGGATGATATGCAACAATAACGCATTTAATTTATAACTACTGGTTTGGATTAGCAGATCCTAATGGGACAGTGCAACTGTACAGCTGGGACTGTATTTATTGTAATTGAACATAACACCAGCCATGTTAATTAGTGATGATATATGGAGTCATATATGTAATTTCAGATCCTTCGCCTAAGGAATGTCACTGATGTAATGCCTGATAGGCACTGGGTTGCAACTTTACTTACATGATATTATTGCATTGCTCGAAGATGACGAACATGCATTCATGGTTGCAAGATTTGACTATTAAGATGTAAAGAGACAAGAACAAGATATCAATCATACCACTATTAAGATTGAATGCAACACCTCATCTCAATGGCAATCTGCATTGAATATCAGTTGATGAAATGTTAAACCTAATCATATGTGTACACACTCTGTAGCAAGGCAATACTAGGCCTCCTTGGTACTGAAATGAAAGGACAATAGTGTTTGAGTTGGAATTCTCTAAATAATTGTATGCTGTGTGTTTCCATATCCCTGACATGATGGTCACATGTAATTGTCTGTGGTCATTGTCTTACGCAGATACACATTGACCTGCATCATGAGCATTGGAGATCATGGATCATGTCAATATATGTAATCTAGCTGCGGTCGGCCATCTGCTTTCATCAGTAGACATCCTCTGCTGAATCTGATGTGCAGTGTGTGAGACTGACCTATCTGTGACCAATTCTTAGCAATGGTTGTTAACATGCAGATGAGACATGGTCTTGGTTAGGCAGTACAGACACGCACATGCTGTCCTTCAGAGTCTGTAGCCACATATGCTGCAGTGTGCACACCGATACATGTACTCTCTTTTGGATGATAAATCAATCTTGATCTATTTGGTGACTTTTAATCAGAATAAGTTGCATTAGCCGTGACCCGAGAGCTTACAGTGCTGCATTGCTATTGTATGTCAATATCTATGTGTGTGGTGCTCATGTATGTGCATATGAGGGTGTGATGAGGTATATGATCTTCACATCACATGGTGCTCGGCACACCTGGGTTCACCTGTCCTGGAAGGCCCAATACTGCCGCTGGCTTGATCCACTCGCTCAGGGTCTTCTCCCACTCTTTATAGGTTTTTACTGGTGGTGGTCCACCACTGGTTGCATGGGCTGCTCTTGACTCCTCTGCCATCTTCCTCTTTACCTTCATCCGGCTGTCATCATATCTGTGCTTGACTGACCTCCCATTCCTTTTGGCATACCCCAAAGCAGCAACAGCTGAGGCAACCTCATTCCAGGCACGTGTTTTCTGGCTAGACCTCCCTTTCCTCCCCTGATTTATGATCCTCTGTGAGGAAGACCCTCAACTCTTCTGGGGTATAATTGGGGGACCTGTACCTTTCCACAGCGTCTTGCACTCACAACTATGCCTGGGTTTCCTGGCCTGCCTGTTCCCTCCCTGGGGCAGGTTCCTCCTCACCACAAGGAATCAGGCAATTGACCCTTTGTCCCTATCCTTTGTGTGCCTACATCTGGGGGCACATCCCTCCCCTTCCTGCTCTCCTACACCTCTACCTCCCCTCACTGACCTGCCTCCTCATCTTCCTCTCTCCATACATCTACCTTTCCTCCTCTCTACTATAGATGTTCACTTCTCCTCCTCTCCTCCTTCTATCCTCCTATCCTCCTCTCCTCCTCTCATCCGTTGGTCTCCTCACTCTCCTCCTCTACTCCTCTCCTTGGGTGTTCTTCTCACTCTCCTACACTCCTACTCTCTTCTGGTGTTCTATTCACTCTCCTCCTCTCCTCTTCTACTCTCCTCCGGTGTTCTCCTCACTCTCCTCTCGTACTCTCCTCCCCTCCTCTACCCTCCTGTTAATTAAAGAATAACCAATATAATATGTACTTGTACATGTATGAGGTGTATTATTTGTATTATATGTATTATATTATGGATATGGAGGGAAGGCGGTAGGTAGGGGTATGGAGGGTGTAGATGTGCTGTGGCTATAGCTATGTGTACGAATTAATCTATATGTGTGAATAATGTGATATCAGTAATTATGTGTGTTGTAAATTAAGTGTTACTATTTCCTAGTAGTAAAAAAAAAACATACAAAACTGCTCCTTCTCTCTATCTCTTTCTTTCTCCCACAAACTCAGAAACCCTACAATGCCTAGATCTTTGGGTTGACTTTCTCATCTACAGCACAGTAAAGGACTTACGGTTTCCAGAAGCTATAAAGTCCTTTCCCGTGGTGTTCATTAGCATTCTCTGGTTCTTATTGGTTAATTGGGCTGTGACAGGACCGGCAATTGTGGGCTTGCTTAACTTTGGCGCCCTTCATATGATCGGCCACCCAGAAGTGTTACATACAAAACCAGGCTTTACAGTTTTAGGCTTTAACCCTGTAATTGCAGGCTTGAGTCAATTGAATACAGCTGGAATTGTAACAAATTTCTAACCTGCAGTCATGTGGCCTGTATAAAGGTAATTTTGGTCTTGGGATTGAATGGGGGCCCAAGAGTCCACTGGCAACTTTGAAGAAGGTAGAGAGATGCACAGCTGAGAAAAATGATCCATTGGAAAAATGTCTATACATACTAGAAAATCAATCTTTTTGAAAAAGTAATGAGAAAAATATTTTTGTGAAAAAACAATATGAAATCAAATTTGTGGATAAAAGGTTTTCTGGTCAGATGAGATCAAAAAGTAACTGTTCATTATTCTGAACACACCATCCAGTGAAGCATTGCAATGGAAGCTTCATGTTGTGTGGGTGCATCTTATAGACAAGTACTGGGAAACTTGTCAGGATTGAGGGCAAAATACTGGGTAGTACTACAGGAAAAAAACTTTTTTTTATTGCAAAATAAGGGTCACTTGGGATTCTCTATATTTTCAAATATTGCCTGATTTCTTAATATGCTCTGCAATGGCAGTGAACAGGCTCCAAGTTTGCACTTTATGATTGTTGACATTGTATCTATTTCATGTACATCAAATGGTTAGTATATGCATGTATTTTCATAAATTCACTACTTTGCTATAATTGGTTTCAGCTTTTATTTCCTTACTTTTGGTGTGTAAGTCTGTTATACTATTAAATAAAGACACAAATCGCTGGTGAAAAGAATGAAAAAAGATTAGAGTAAAAAAGTGAAAGCGAATAGTTAATAGTGCAGACAGGAGTAGTTCCTTGAAGAAAGTGAGGTATTTGGCAAAAACATGGCGTTATGCAAATACAGACAAAAGGTCCTTGCAGCAGGTATATTTGGATATGATGTTCTGGTAACAGGTTCAAATACAATAAGGGTCAGGTAGCAGGAAAGGCATAACATCTTTAGGTTCAAATCTCCTTTTTACATGTGTTTTACTAGGCTGTGCATACAACATGCACTGATGCAACTAACTCTGTGGCAAAAGTGTTACAAAAATCCAGAACTGTAATACATAATTCATTAAGAGATGTGGCAGGATAAAATATGTGCAGATAATTAAAGATTAGGTGCCAAGGTGACTATGTTGGAGGAAGAAGTCCAAACTCTTTAGAACTGATTTTGTATGTTTGAAGAATCAGAGGTTTATCTTAAAAGATCCCTGGTAGTGATCTGACCGAGTATGTTACTCGATTTTTTAACTTGCTTGTGAGCCCCGAGTGTCAGCAGGAGAATAAAATAGACAGAATACACAGAATCCCCCTGCTTAAGAGCTTCTCAGGGGATTGAGTTTGGGATGTTATAGTTAGATTACACTACTATTCCTTTAAAGAACTATTATAAAAAGCCTGCAGAGAGATGAAACAATTTAATTCTCCTTATGAGAATTTGGCGATTTTCCAAGATCTATCTAGTGAAACGTTAGCCAAAAGGAGTGAATTCTGGAATATTCTCAGATGAGAAAAGATCCATTACAAATGGGGGTTCCCAGTTAAACTATTGGGGCCTCATTCTATTAGCAGCCGCAGCCGTTGCGGGGCCGCAAGGACCGGCCGCAAGCTATTTGGCTATTCTATTCCCTTACGGCCGGGGGCTCCGGCAGGCTTGCGGCCGGTGCCTTGCTATCTCTTGCGGCCGCTCGCGCCAGAGGAAAGCCTTTGATCTAAAACGGCCGCAAGAGTTTCGGCCGTAAGAAATTCCTATTTGCAATTCAATTGCTCCGGGAAACCTCTCTGCAAGGCTAAAAACTAACCGCAGCTTACTTGCAGGAAAGAGGTCCCGCTAGCACCAATTAAGCACATAAAATAGCTCAAATAAAGCCATCCTGCACTTTGAGAAGACTATAAAGGGATTTTAGGTGTTAGAAAAAATAGCACATAATTATCCTATACTCAAATCCGTAAAATATTTTATTTTTAATATCCGTAAAATATCCATGTAAAAAGTCCAGAGTGCTTGGAGCACCTCAGACCCGCCCACGCCGCAGCCGGAAAATAAACAGTTAATTTGAACTCGGGTTTGGGCTGATGTGCAAGCTTGAGAGTGGGTTTCTTTTACTCCTCATGTCCCCCAATATGATCCCTAGCATTTACTGAGCTGTACAGTGCAGGCTTGAATTTATTTTTGCGTTTTTATATTTCTCAGCTTACGGCCGGTTCCAAGATATGCGGCCGGCCGTAAGAGGAGATCCTTGCGGGGCCGTATAATAGAATCGCGAGTTAACAGAACCCCCGCAAGGAATCGCAGCCTTACGGCCGATTTACGGCCGGTAATAGAACGAGGCCCTTGGTAAATAAGGATGACCAAAGAGTCATACTTCATTTTGTTTCTGAGGGTTTAAGATTTCTGGAAAAATGGGGCCTTCAGCTAGGTCCTAATACAACCCACACTGAGAGTAAAATAACAATACCTGAGTGGCGGATAGTTTAAGCTGTTCTATAGAGGGCAAATAAGGGTTGGAGTAGGTGGTCCAGGGGACTTCAAGGTTATGCAAAGGAACGTTAAAAGGGGAAGGCTTTTGTTTAAAAAAAAAAATTATTCAAGGGGGATTTTTTTTTGTTTTATGGTTGGCGCCGGATTAGGTTTATAAGTGCTCGTAGAGCAAATGTATGTGAGTATGATATATGTGGGTTACATAAGTTTATGTTGATTAAACACATTTTGGAATAATTCAAATATTTGACAAAACTCCTGTTCTGGCAGATTGTCCACGATATTATTTCTGA
The DNA here is from genome assembly GCA_027410445.1 of Discoglossus pictus. Lineage (NCBI taxonomy): Eukaryota > Metazoa > Chordata > Amphibia > Anura > Alytidae > Discoglossus > Discoglossus pictus. The sequence goes on along the minus strand of CM050163.1, from coordinate 172,719,282 downwards.
CATATAGAGAAGATTTAAGAGTTTCTCTTATTATTGAGCACCTAGGGTTTGTCCCGTGGATAGGGCTAGGTTAATATTTAGATCTGCTGCCTCTTTAAACCTTAGAAACAACCAATGGTATAGAAGGTACGTGGTGGTGGTATGTATTGTTTCAAATTGTATGTGTAGTCATCAAATACGTTTATTGGGTTTTTTATGAAGAGAAATGTGAGTAAATTAATTATGCCCCCAAATGTCTCTCCTAGAGGGGATGATTCACTCCATTGGACTAGTCATAGGTTCTCCCATCTGTCAAGTCCATTCCATCTATTATGACAGTATTCACAAATGTTTACTGTCTGGAGAAATTGGAACACTCAAAAGGCATTTCTGAGAGGGCTTTTAAAGTCCAGAATTGTTAGAAAAACCAAGGAAAGAGGTAGGCCTCTTCGGAAGTTGAACCTTGATTTATAGAAGTTAACTAAAGCAAATAAAATCTAGCCCGATAACTGCAGAAATCAGTAAAATACTGGCACAGATAGGAAAAAAATGTAAACCCAAATCCAACAAGAAGTAATGGGAGTTTAAAAAAAAAAAACAATATTAATTTGGAAACAAAGCAAATAAGTTATTTGCGGATTCTATAAAAAATAAAAATAACAATAGTAGGATAGAAAAGATGAAGGACTCGAAGGGCATGGTAAAACGTAACCCGAGCGATAAAGGTACAATTTTTTCAGGGTATAATCACTCATTGTATAACTTAGAGTAAAACCCAAATTGGATTAAACCATCTATGAGTAATATTTCAGAAACTATTAAAAAGTAGAAATTAAATAAGATCTCAAAGGAATAGCTTGAGTTCTTGGATGAAGAGATTTTGGTTCTAGAGATAGAAAAATGCGTCAGAGCATTAGATTCCAATAAGGCATCAAGACCAGATAGCTTTCCAACCATCTACTATCAAATGTTTCATAGAATATCACTACTGGAACAAATGATCCAGGGTCCATAACTCTGTGAGAGTTGTTAGCATGTTGCCTCTCTGAAAGCTTAAATTGGAGAATGGGAGAGGAGAATTGCAGCACTGAGCAAAATTAAACTGGGCTTAGCATGGAGGGTGGTGATGGGGCTAGTGAGGATGCCCAGGGATGTAGCTGGGTTGCAGTTACAAGGGGAAGCAGGAGGAGGGTCAGGTCTGAGTTCCAAAACACCAATATATTTGCCAGATTGAGTGAAATTGTTGGGGATGTCCATTCAGGAATGAATGCCAGATAGAGCTGTTCCCTCTAACAACCGGGAGAACAGTTCTACTGGAGGAGTTGGAGGGCAGCATAGACAGAGCTACAAACAGGTTTTGGTGGTAGGGGACTCTATTAATAGGAAGATAGACAGGGTGATTTGTCACCCAGACCCCAGCAATCGAACAGTTAGCTGTCTCCCGGGTGCTCGGGTCCAGCATGTTGTGGATCGAGTAGATACATTATTGGGAGGGACAAGAAATGAACCGGTGGTCTTAATACATATTGGTACCAATGACAAAGTTAGTGGAAGATGGAGTGTCCTAAAGAATTATTTTAGAGAACTCGGGAATAAGCTTAAAGCAAGGACCACAAAAGGTAGTATTTTCTGAGAAACTACACGTGCCACGTGCTAGCTCAGGGAGACAGAAGGAGCTTAGGCAGGTTAATGTGTGGCTAAAGATGTGGTTCACTAAGGAGGGGTTTGGGTTTTTAGAGCACTTGATGGATTGCACATTAATGATGAGGGAGCTTTTGTACTAGGGGATAGGAAGGTAGAAAGGTTGTAGGACTTTTTAAACTGGTAGGTGGGGGGGAGGGACTAGATGAATTGAATGGGTAGGAAGTATATAGGGGATAAAAGAAACATGAAATACTAATGGGGAGGAGATGGGGGAGGGTCAGTATAGTCAATAGGGAGGTATTACTGAGTAACTCAAGTACAGAAGCAGGCACCTCAAAACTACAAACTCATAACATAAGATGTATGCTTACTAATGCCAGAAGCTTGCCAGGAAAAATGAGAGAGTTAGAATTATTGGCAATTATTGGAAAATGGGATGTAATAGGCATTACTGAAACATGATGGGATGAATCTCATGACTGGACTGTTAATCTGGATGGTTATAACCTATTTAGGAAAAATCAGGGCAATGGTAATAGAGGAGGAGGGATTTGTCTGTATGTTAAGCCTAAATTTAAGCTTATAGTCAGAGAACATATTTATGCTGGAACTAGCGGTAATATTGAATGTTTGTCGATACAGTTAAATTGCAGAGCAGCAAATTCCAAAAGAATATTAGTTGGAGTATGCTATAAACCCCAAATATAACTGAAAGTGAGGTAATACAATTATTGTTACAGATTGCAAATGCAGCTACACATGGGTAGTTCTAATAATCTGTGACTTTAATTAACTTGAAAGAAACTGGATAAATGAGACCAGCAGTTCAGCTAAGGGGAGCAGGTTCTTGAGTACACTCAGGGAACATTATCTCACCCAGGTTATATAAGAACCAACTAGAATTTAAGCTATCTTGGATGTATTTATCACAAATGTTATGAACAGAAGAGCCCACTGTACTGTTTGGGGTTCATCAGTTTTTATTTGTGTGGTCAGAAGGTATTAAAAACTTGCTGAACAGTCATATCTGGGATATTTGAAGGGTTAAATAATTCGAAAGAATTTATATGGCCCTGCGATCGGCCACGTGTGAAGGCACTGGCTTTAGTCATGAAGGGGGGAGCTAGTTTTATGGCTCTGTAAGAGGAGAAAAAAATGTGTAATGAGTACACGAAAGTCATGTGGGTGATGGGGGATAGCAAGCTATTTGCCTAGGAGGATGGGCTAGAACTGGGGGTGGGGCAGTCTTTGGTGTTTTGTGTCATCTTTTTGTTTTTTGATATATCTCTGTAACAATAAAGAAGTGGCCAGTCTGATTTTGGACACACTAAACAAAGGTCAATAATCATATTACTACCCATATCACAGGGTCAAAATGAATTTAGAAACATATTTCCTATAATATTTAAAACAAACATCAGTGAGAAAACCCTGAATTCATTTAACTTTATCCAGTAAGATAATACTAGATTAAACATTTTAACCAAAACAAAGGTGCAATATTTTCCTTTAAACCTTAATTTATCACTCTTATATACATATTGTCCACAAAACTAAAAGTCAACTCAATCAGATCTGTGCCTCCTAACAGTATGTTAACTTACAGTATTCTATAATATCTCCCATAAGTGTAAATATCAAATTTGGGTCAACAAAATTTACCATTCATCCTATCACTTTGTAATACTTATTCTACAAACACCTACTTTCCACACTTCCCATCCTTTAATTAACCACTTTTCCCCTTATTAGAGTTTGGTTGTCTTATATTTATATACGTTCCATATTTATTGTTTACGTGATAAGTTATGATTTGTAATAACTCCTTCCCCTTCAATTGGCGAATTGACAATAAGTTGCTTAGCCTCATGGTAAAATTATGAATTTAGTAGGAAATCCCCATCTCTATCTTATGTAATTTTCTCTTAAGATCTTTGTAATGACACTAAACTCTTTTCGTTTACTGATCGTTTCACCCGATAAGTCCTGATATATCTCTGTAACAATAAAGAAGTGGCCAGTCTGATTTTGCACACAATTTTTGGTGTTGGAGTCTGCTTGTACTAATTAAAGGTACATGGTGTGTGATTCTTAGATCCTAAGAAAAGGGGTCTGATGGTGCCAGTCTCTTCAGAAATGATGCTGAAGTGTTTGCTGGTGTCGAGATCTGAACAAACAGTTGCGACCAGTTGAGAGAGAGAGACCTCGGGTGAGCTCAGTCCCCCAAATCTGGCGGGCGTAACAACAAATAATATTGATATGATATCAAATGTTGAAATATGGCAACCTTTGGGAAACAGTGATCACAACACAGTCTCTTTTGAGATTGAATAAAAAAAAAAAACTGTAAGGGGCCAACAAAAACTCTTCATTTTAAAAGGACAGATTTTAACAGCCTAAGGGCAGCAATACAAAGTATAGACTGAGACAGACAACTGGCAGGTAAAAATACTGAACAAAATGGACAACATTTAAATCCTTACTAAATACACATACTTATCACCATATACCATGTGGGAATAAAAGTAAAGGTGGTAAATTGCATCCCATGTGGCTTAATCATGATTTAAAGATCAAGATATGGATTAAAAAACTGGCATTTAAATTATACAAATAAGAGGGGACAGAGACTGCTGAGTACAAGAGAATCAACAAGACTTGCAAAAGGGCTATTAGATTGGCTAAAACAGAAAATGAAAAATTAGTTGAAAAGAGAGTAAGAGTGACCCTAAAATATTTTTTCAATATATTAATGGAAAGAAGGCCAGGAAGGAAGCTATAGGAAGATTACAATGTGACACAGTGTCAGAAC